>VXAL01009200.1:1319631-1346318 GCA_013399475.1 Chauna torquata
TTTTTTTTTTTTTTTAAGTTGGCAGTACCCCTGAAACAGAAATATGTTTTATGCATAAGGTTTGTACTCCTCAGAAACACAAGTAATGACATTGTTCTGCAAGGAAAAATAAGCTGTCAACATTGCTGCGAACTTTACCTGAGGAACCAACACATAACATCTTGAACACGAAGAAGTGTTTATCCTGTCAACACCAAGAAAAAATATGAAAAGCCTCTACACTCATGGAAAGCTAGCTGACACGGACTGCCAGCCGCTCTTGGTAGGGTCAGCTGTACTGTGGTGGGGACAGAGGCAAAGGATGGGTGTTCATTCATCAGCCTGGGTGACCACTGAAAGGCTGACCTTAATTTTTAAAGAGAAATTTGCTTTCACCCTTGGTTCCCAGGGAAACTGCCCTGCTGAGGGACAGCAGGTAGTGTCATGGGCTAAGGCGGCTATGCAGAGTGGACAAAATGGTTTGACAAGTTTGTTTTTCCAAAACCAATGAGCTCCTTCACCTGGAGCAGCGTTGATGCTGCCTGCTGGCCAGCAGCTGCCGTGATGTCCCCTTCCTGGACAGTGCCAGGGTGAGGGCTGAGCTTGCACAGCCACCTGTGCCCGGTCCAACTGCGGGCGGGATGTGTGTGCACTTGGGCAGGAGACCTCAAGCACGGCTCTGCAGTGCTCTGGAGTGTGGTCACAGGCCCTGCCCCAGCGTCTTACTTCTAAACGTAAAACCTGGCTTCCACTGGCACAAGGGACTGTCACCAGCCACAGGTGATGGAGTGCAGTGACAGGGTGACTTGTACCTTGCTGGTTGCTTTTGGCAATGGCTTTCCCTGGGAAACCTGATGTGGGTTGGTCCCACTGTGGGTGGGGTGATGGACCAGGTGGTCCCCAGAGGTCTCTTCCAACCTGAACACATCTTTGGTTCTGTGGCAGGGAGGCAGCACGTTTGTAACAGGGGACAGAGCACATGGATACTTGCGGCACATTTCCTAACAGCAATGTGTTTGAAAGGTGCACTGATACACCCTCCTTCCTTAGTACTGTTGATGAGATTCAGTGGATCCTAAACTGTCTTTTATAAGTCTTAACATTATACTGGTACACTGTGCATGCACGCACACACACACATATATATCTGTGCACACAGCACATACTTGTGGTATACATGATAATTGAAAAGAACACATTGTGCAGCTTTTGGCGTTTTAAATAGTTGTTGAACTGGCCCTCAGTCTGAAAACCGTAGATTACACACGAGTAGCTTGTGCAACCGATGGCTGCTGTGGGTTTGGGAACTGCAACAAATTCTTATCTTTTCTGGACAAGCATAAGCACTGCCATTTTACACACCTTTAATGCCCACAAAAGCAAAAATACACATGCACTGAATTAATGTGATGAAATAATGTAACAGAGATCACAGAATCATCCCATGGCTGAGGTGTGAAGGGACCTCTGGAGGACATCTGGTCCAACCCCCTGCTCAAGCAGGGACACCCAGAGCAGGTTGCCCAGGACCACGTCCAGGTGACTTCTGAAGATCTCCAAGGAGGGAGACTCCACAGCCTCTCCGGGCAGCCTGTGCCAGTGCTCAGTCACTTGCACAGGGCCCAGGAATGGTATTTTCCTTTCTATAGCTATACCACTGCTGTAGAAAAAGCCTCAAAAGCACATCTGCAGAAAGCGTCTAATGGAGAATAAAACCTGCACCTAGTACACTTGATAAATTCTTCCTGAGCAGTTCACTTGTGTGAAAACGTAACACCTTATAATACTTTCAAGGACAATTAGGCATAGAAACAAGGACAATTAGATAAGGACTGATTTACTCAGCATATGCAAGTTAGGCAAATGGTAAATTGCCTGGTGCGTTGCCTTAACTCATTAACACAATTTCATAAGACTTTCCAAAGCTTTCTGAGACAAACTGTACAATAATTTTCTTTCTTGAGCTGGTTACACAAAATTCCAAAAAGATGATTTCTTGCAGTCAACACCTAAGCATTGCCCTCAGTTGTGAGGGACTTCTTGGAAATGATTCATAAAATTTTCATGCTTCTGGTGTTTATAAAAATGTCCACGTTTACCCAGGTAACTGCTGACAAATGTTTACTATATAGCAGCAACTATGAAAGCCAGTTTACTTTTACTAGTCATCCTTGAAATGAGAGGAAGCTTAGCGCTCAGTTGATGATCAATAGATGTGAGATTTTTTCTCTTAATTGCATAAGAATAATGAACAAATACTGACATCTCTGTGTTTTTCTTTTATTACATACCACATCACACATTACGTTTTTAGTGCTTCCTAAAAGTAATTCAACTTTGTTCTTTTCCACTTAGGCAATTAAAAATACGGGCCCCAGTCTCAGGAAGTCAGCACACAGCTTCCCAGCTGAGTTCCTCAGATTTCCGATTAACTCATCTTCCCTGAATTTGTAACCTGCACATATTGATATAACTTATATCTTACTTATATACTTCTTCCTTAACTTCCTGGAGTCATTCTGTTGGCTGCAGTTGGACTTCTCTTGGTTATACGACACACAGGTAAACACTGTGTGGTTGGACTGGTTCCCATTGCATGAAGGCTGACATCAGAGGGGATATTATCATCTCATTTGCCTATATAGTGTACATGCTTTCTACTAGATGACTGCTTGGTCAACACTTCAGATGCGGGAATCATGCCTCACCCGGAGAGGTTAACATAAGTAGGATTAGTCAGCCTCAAGTCTTCACTTGCTGAGGGAACATTTTGAACTGAATGCCTTTAAGAATATAGACTTGCTCAATAATATGAAACAGGTAATGATTAATTTATCAGCTACAAGACAGAAAAGACAGGTATAAAATCCACCTACAGATCTACTTTGTATCACAAGAAGTTCTTATATTTTAATCCTTCTAAGGAGGATTAGAAGATTTTCTCTAGAAGGAAATTACTTGCAGTTCTATAGAAATTTGAAAAATGGAAACCACTTTATGTTGCAATTGCAGTTAAAGCGCTAACAGATGATTTTATAACACAGACATGGGTCCCATATCTTACTTTGTCTAAACTTCCACTGTCTCTAATAGCAATGTGACTGAAATAGAAATATGAAAAAAGCAAAAGGATATGCTGCTACAGTTTTACTACTGTTCACTTCTAATAAATTCAGGAACTTTCAGATTTGGAAAGCTCACCTATTGACTGAAAAGACTTAAATCATCGGTTCTTACAGGCTTTTTGATCCAAGTAAGGAAAAAGTTAAATCTATGTTAGCTGAACACAGCCTTCCTTCCATGTGCGAACTGAATGCATTGAATTAGCACCATCTTCCTGAGCCTGCTGACAGACCGCTGTAGTAGCTCTGTAGCTAATCAGAGCTTGTATAAGAAGCAGCCAGGGGAAACTGATAACAGACTGATTAGTGTCACTAACACTGTTCAGAACTGTTTGGGCAATTGTAAAACTTACAAGGATAATGTTCACATTGTTTTCCCTCTGTTTGCTTGAGAAAGCTGTTTGCAGGAATAGTGCCTTTGTAATGATGACCCTGGAAGTCCTCCAGTCCTTTCTCTAATTTTCTTACAAGATGCGGGCTACCAAATTGTTTCACATACATATTGGAGGTTGGTGAAACTTTTCAAGTTTTTAAAAAATAATTGCTAAATACTACTTAAACATGTCTGATACACGTTTACTTCTCTTTGTAAAAGCTTTTTTCCCATATGAACAGGAACTGTCACATGATTTTCCTTTAGGGCTCTGAGTGACAAGAGAAATCATTCATATTAAGAGAGAGAGTCCAGGATTTTACCTCCTGGGATGTAATGATGCAGATATGACATTTTCAGAGATTGGAAACAGACACTGAACTGTTGCTGGCACTGACATACTTGTGACTCTGACCAAGCTAATATTATCACAGCCTGTGCTCTGTGCATGAGCTCAAATGGTAATTAGCAAGCAAGTGGTTCATGATCCTATGGTTGTGCCAAAGATGGTGACAGATTAATATTACATTATTGTATGGAATGAGGTTCTATTTATAAAAAGGCTGACTGTTATACAGGAAACCAGTGCTAAGAGATTCCTGCTGGCAGACTCCTCTCCCATCTTCATTCTTTTCCTGACAACATAACCAATTTGCTTGTATGTAGGGTACGATGATGGTAGATTTCCTGATAAAAGAGTCAAAAAACCTGGAATGGGAATTACACTGACCAACTATTTTCTTTCCATACCCACATATGCAAGAGCCTCCATGGTTCCAAAAACCGGGAGGTTCTTCCTTTTCGGAATTTTTTCTAAATGGTTTTTTACAAAAAACATTCCCCATTAAACTGAACAGAATTTTCCCCAACCATGTTAGTGGAGTGAATTTCTGCAATGGAGTGAAATGAAAGCTGAGGACTCTGGTAGGGGACATTCTTTGGGACAGTGGACTTCTAGGAGCTTGTACCTGGGAAAGAAAGAAAGAGTGAGAGCAGGAGGCTAGAAACAGAAAATTTATTTTATTAACAGGATCAAATACAGTCTTGAGAGAACACAAAGACTGCATAACCATGCAGCTGAGACTACCCTGAATGATATGGACTGTACTAACAATTTGGATAATATTTTTACATGTTTCCGTTTGTGTTCTGGCTTGGAGCAAATGTGCAATTTTTAAGAAAAATCCTGATTTTCTCCATTTACTGACTCAATTCATAAAAAAACCATTCCAGTGTGTGTAAAACAGATTATTTTTGGAGGAAAGAAGCGTAGAAGTTCCTTTCCAAAAGCGCTTCAATGCTGGATAAGGACCTTAAAACTCTGGCCCAATGTGTGGGCTTCATCACTGCAACACATGCGCCTAGAGAAGGCTCTTGAGATTCCTTAATGCCTGGTGTGGCTCTTGTGCAGAACAAAGAGGCAAATGCCGTGTAAACCTTCTTATTCGCTGTTTTGTTTGAAGACTACCAGACCCAGTCTTCAGCATTGGAAATGTTCAGAGAGGTGCCACCTGGCTACCCAAGAAGATGACATGGTCTGTTAATTCGTGCCATGAGCAGACTGGAAGTTCTTCCTCTGGCAGTAGGATAGCTTGGTGGTGCTCATATGGGGTTGCTAACCTCATGACCACTGTAGAGTATGACACAGTCAGTGAGCAACTGGTATGAAATTCAAGATAAGGGCAGTGTTCTCAGAGAGCTGGAACAATAAAAGCATACTTGGACTTCTGTGCCCTGGGCTCTCATGCTGGAGAAGGGAGGTGCTCTGTGGAATTGCTGTAGGACACCAACGTGCCATTCTCATCTCATCTGGAATGTGTCCAGAGAAGGGCAACGAAACTGGTGAGGGGTATGGAACACAAGCCTTATGAGGAGCGGCTGAGGGAGCTGGGATTGTTTAGTCTGGAGAAGAGGAGGCTCAGGGGAGACCTCATTGCACTCTACAACTTCCTGAAGGGAGGTTGTGATGAGGAGGGGGTCGGCCTCTTCTTCCAGATAGCTAATGATAGGACTCGAGGTAACGGCCGCAAGTTGCGCACAGGGAAATTTAGACTAGATATCAGGAAAAACTTTTTCTCTCAGAGAGTGGTCAAGCACTGGAACGGCCCGACCAGGGAGGTGGTGGAGTCACCGACCCTTGCGGTTTTTAAGAAGCACCTGGACAAGGTGCTACAAGATATGGTTTAGTAGCTTAGTGGGTAGTATTGGTGATAGGATGACGGTTGGACTAGATGATCTTGAAGGTCCTTTCCAACCTTGTGATTCTGTGATTCTGTGAAGTGACATGGACAAAAACAGACCTTCCTAGAGAGGCCCAAAGATGATCCCCCAGGTGAAGGAGCAAAGGTTGTGAGTTAATCTTCCTTCAGAAACCACATGTATAATGGGGACTTTCAGTCCATGAGACCAGACTAATTCTAACCTGAAGTAAAATCCTAGAACCACATATAATGAAGCTTCAGCACTAACTGCTTTAATCCACTGATTCTTTTATTTTTCATCATCTTACTTGTTAATGTTGACAAGCCTGGACATCTCCACAAGATTAAGATAATTTACAGACAGTGTTAAAGGGAAGAAAAAGGATTCCACATTCCTGTGATAATATAAAAGACTCAACACAAATTATGGCCACCTGACTTATTAGGACACTGACTTTTTGATGCCAAATCTGATAAGAAGATCAAGAAATAGGTATATTTTCCATGCTGATTTTAATACACAGGAGAAGGAAAAAAGAACACCAAATATTTGGTGACTGGACAGCAAAGAGAAAGAAAATGATGTTGTGGAAAGCAGTAGTGAAGTAGGTGCTACAGTTAGGAAGGACTTGCCATAACCTAGCTGAGTTGACCAAGAGATAACTGTTATGTTTTGATGCCTGCTGAATACACTTAGACAACAAAATGGAAGAATTTGATCAGCTGTTGCAAGATGTGAAGTTGGATAACTGAAATATGGTTGACCAACAGCCATTCCCAAAGAAAGGCACTAAAGGGCATGAGTTGTTCAGAAAGGTTGAAATAATTGGACAAGTGAAGTAATGCTATATGTGAGGAATGTGTTAAGCTGTGAATATGTAAAAAGGATCAGCAAAGATAGTGCAATCTACTTCAGTTAATATCACTTGGGGGAAGAACTGTAAAAGAAATTTTACTGTGCTAAGGGGGGCTGTTTTAGACCTCAAGTATTGGATTCATGTATGGCTAGAGATTTCTTTGATATTACAGAGACAGAAATTCTGTGAGGGGTGGTATCATCATGGGAGCATTTAACTTCCAAGTTTTGATCATTAGCCATGATAATTAAGCTTTCAGATTAATGCAGATCTATGAATAATTTAGTTAGTACAACAGCTATCTTAGCTTGAGCATAAAGATAATATAAGAATATCTTAGGTTTTAAGAGTGTATGGCAGGTGAGTCACATGATGTACCCCAATGACTCCATGTGAAAGACCACAATTCTGGTGTTCCAACCAGAGCTGCATGTAATAGGTATTTGTAGTATCTTGTCCAGAAAATTTATGGAAACTGGGGACTATTAATGGATACAGGTCTAATCACCATGTGGGCAAAAATTCCCTAGAAATGTCAGGACAATGAACTGCCAACAGCTATAGCAGATATAGATGACTAACTGATGAAAAATGGATAAACTGAAATTATATAAGACAAATGATAAAAATATTTCTTTACAATGAAGCAGCTGTGGGAGGTGGTATAGCTAGAAGCCCATAGGAAAGTATGTGTCAAAAGTTACATTTATGCTGTGTCACCTCCTGTGGTGTCCACTGGTCCTGAGATCTAGTAATTATTTTTTCTGATTTTTCTGTTTAAAGTGTCTAAAATAACATGAAGACTGTGTCATAGCCCACCAAAGTTTTTTCTGACATGTCTTTATTGCACAGAAGGTGTATGCTACGAGCTCTGTGCGTCCGCTGAAGGTTCATGCCCAGAGAGATCATGGGAATGAAAAAGGCACTTTGCGAATGTGCATGACCAGAGAGGGTCATAGGCTGGAAGTCAGCTGTCATGAAGCCAGGTTAGTTGATGATGTGGGGATATCCAAAAGCCACTTTTCTCGCATGCTAGAGTATCCTGAAAAAGAAAACCGTAACTAATAAAGGAATTAGTTGTTTGCATTGCTTCTTCTTCTTCCTCTTCTTCTTCTTTTTTTTTTTTTTGTTAGATCACAGCCATCTAATGCAATTTTGTCTTGGCTTTACTTGGTAAGAAAACTTGCTATTAAGAGTGTTTATTTTGAATACTGTCACAGTGGAGTGTCACAGCTTTCTAATTTAATGTTAACTTCTCATTGCAGAACCTGGTCTTTAGCCAAATCATATCAAACCAGAGCGTACTGAATTGTGCTAGATTTAATTAATGAATAAACTCAATATAAATACAGCGTAGGCTACAGCAGACAGACTGGAGAATAGGTGCTATTATGAATGGTGTAGGCTAGACATCACTTGATATTTATACCACTGATGTTTCTTCACAAGTTACTTGATCCAAGCAGTGAAGCTATTTTGAACTTGGTTTTGGTAAAGAGGAGGAAGAACTGAAAGTAATCTTGCTCTCAGTGACCAGGACTCAGTTCAATTTAAATAAAATGATAATATGAATAAAAATGTTCTTGAAACTGGGTTTAAAAAATGCATATTTCAGAGGGACAAACTTTGATCAGCTAAAGAAACAAGCTAACAAGTTAACCAGACTGAAGAGGTCCATACTTAATTGTGGGGAATGCCTTGAATTTCATTCAGCAGAAGATGTAAATTTTCTGAAGTATCTTGAGAAGACGAAAAAAATTTCAGAAGTACTTTCACCTCTACCTGAATCAGTAGAAAACTCTGTTTTTTACTACCTTCAATACCCATTCCCCCAAAAAGCCATGGAAAAGGAAACAAAAAAAGATACTGGTTGACAGGACAGACCTTAAAAATGATAGGAAAAGGGACCAGTTAGCAAAGAAAGATGCATTTTGGAGGTTAGATAATGAAAAGCCTAAAAGATGGCTTGCCAAAAGTAAGCTGTGCTAAATCTTTCATGAGGAATTGAAACAAAAAGTAAAATAGTCTCAAATTATATTAACACAGAAAGAAAAAGAAAAGCAGAAATGGACTGAGGTTGTAACTAGGAACTAATTCTTTGCCTCATTTTTCGGTGAAGAGGAAGATAACAGGAGGGCAATGCATTCGGAAATGGAAACTTCTGCCTCTGAGTCCATAGCAAAACCAAGATGATTATAAAGTGCTCAAACTAGATGAGTAGACCATCCAATCCCAAATACTGAAATAGCCAACACATTGAACTGCAAAGGTGCTAGTAAGTTTTTTTTTTAAACAAATTTATTGTTGAGATAATGAGATAATAATAAACTGCATACCTAATTTTTAGAAAAATAAAATAAAACTGATAAATGAAAAGTAATTGGAGCAAACACTCATCCATTAGTCTGATCTCAGATCTTTGAACAATTATTGACGGAAAGAATAATTAAAGCCATGGACATAAATACAAAGTGGGGTGACAAGAAGATGGATTTATCTGATAGCAAGAAAGAATCACAGAATCACAGAATATCCTGAGTTGGAAGGGACCCACAAGGATCATCGAGTCCAACTCCTGGCTTCACACAGGACCACCCAAAAATCAAACCAGATGTCTGAGAGTTTTGTCCAAATGCTTCTTGCACTCCAGCAGGTTCAGTGCCATGACTTCATAAAAGAAAGCTAAGTAACATGCTCTTCACAAAACATTTGATATTGTGTCATAGAGAAATACTTATTAACCTGGAGAAGGCAGAGATTCGCATGAGAATTTAAAGTGTTTATCTCACTCGTTCATGGAGAGCTGATGTTTTGTGCTTGAAGGAGGTCTTCCGCTTTTGTGAAGATATATGGATGTGTGGATATATGGCATCTCAAGGATCAGTCTGGGTGTCAGTGATTAATATTTTCATTAGGAGCTTTGGCAACAGTAGGGCTTTGGCAGAAAAACCCACTAATGGGAGGTACTATCAATGTGGAAGACTATTGGAATAAATGGTGAAGAGACAACATGTGAGTATGTTGATCAGTCATTGGAGGACTATGAGTCACCAGTCAAATGCAGCCATTTTTTTAAACTTATGTACCAAAAGGTAAACGTGAGTATTGGTAGTATCAGGGAAAGTTTTTTTTTCCAGCACAACGGAAGCACTAAACCATCTGGCATTGGTGGGACCTGGTCTGCACTACTGGTCACAAATGTTCAAGAAAGGTGAATTCAGCTGGAAAAAATGCCAGATAGGGCTAGGAGGATTTCTGTATGTAGGAAGGATTCAACATTCAAAAGGGGATGAAGGGAATTTGCTATATTTAGCCCAATAAGACAAAGGCTTGGGTTGGCAGTGGAATAAGATTGTTCCCTATATATGTATGACGACAGTAAACTTCAGGGTGGGCCAAAGCTATTTAAGTTAAAGAGCAATGCTGACACCAAAATAATAAGTATGAACTGCCCACAAAGTAATTTAGGCTGCAAATTAGAGGGTTTCTAATTGTTACAAGACTGATGTTTGGAACAACTGTTTAATCAGAGCAAGATCGTTTTAAGATGCAACATGATGCTTCAGGAAAGGTATTGCATGATGCTGTAACTGCCTGTGATAAAGAAACTGGGTTTGATGATTTAGCAGGTCTCCTCCAGGCCTCTGTTCTTATGAGGCTGGAGGATAAACACCTTTGAATCTAATACAAAAGAAGGATGTCTAAAAGAAATAGCAGTGAAAGAATTAGCGGCTAGATGGAACTACAGCAAGCTAAGATCAAAAATAATGAAGTCTATATCAAACCGAGAAGAAAATCTAGAAGGATAAATGGGGGTAAGAGGCAAAGAAGGAGGTCACCATTGGGCTTTCACTGCAGTCTTTATAGGAATTTTCCTTTCCCCTTCATTATTAAAGGTTTGTAAAGGTGATGGCAAAGAAAGAGGAGCGGCATAACGTGATTTTCTTTTTTTTTTTTATTTTCTAGTCCTGATCAAAGCTGTCCTGACATCCCTGCCAAACATCAAGCAACTACAGCAGCCTGGTTTTGTACTTGGGCAGTGTATGCCTCTGGCTTGTTTCTGAAGCTACTGCAATGGGAAGCAAATCTAAATATGCTGGTGAGTGGGAAGTCAGAGGGCGCACCAGCCACAATCTTCAAGATAAACAGCACAGTTCTGAGGTGCAAGCAAGATTCAGAAGCAAGAGAAATTCATACAAAAAATGAATTTATACAATTAAGTCTATAATAGAGTCCATAATAAATGTCACTATTTCAGTCTTTTCCTCCTTCTGAAGACTAACAAACAACTTTGCAACCAGTTAGTACTTACCAAAAAAAAAGAAGGAGAAAACCTCTTAAAAACATGTATTGTTGTTTAGAGAACAGATCTGCATGCCTTATAGCACTGGTGCACTGAAGAATTTTATGATTACTCTGCATAAACACAAGAGAATGGATCCCAGAGAGGGGGAAGAGCTATTTAACCGGAAGGGAGTGTTGGCACCTGAACAAATAGATGTAAACTGTTCAGGAATACATTTAGGCTGTAAAGTAGAAGGCAGTTTTGAATAGCCAGGGGAGAGGTTTTGGCATATACTCTCTGCAGCTGTAGTCGGGCCAAAAAGTTTTAAGCTGTCCAAGTTGATGCTGTTAAATAGTTATTAGAGTTTGAACAGTATATTAACAAGTTATTAGGTTACAGTTCTCTGTGAAGCTGAACTCAGCTATCTTGGACTTTCAAGATAGCTGTGAGAACTTTAAGGTCTACATTCCTCAGTCTTACACCAGGTATCTTCAGAAAGCTGGGATCGTCACTTTTGTCAGCACATGGAAATCGCAGTAGCTGCAGAGCTGGACACAAGGAGGTGCCCAGCAATGCAGACAGCACCTGTTCGAGCCTTAGGGCAGGTATGGTGTTGAAGGCAAACTCCGTTTGAGCACTATGGACATTTTGCTGCAAAGCTTCAGATTTATTTTCCTTTGACCATAAGTTCAGCAAAACTTTCTACCTGGATAAATCCTGCCCTCTATCGCAGTCAGCAAAGCTTCTTGCTGGCTTTTTTTTCCTCCTGTGTGAAACCAGCTCAGCTTATGCTGCACAACCAGTGAGTTCACAAACAACAAGACTTCCCTACACTGTTACTGCTGCAACCCTCGACTGCAGGGGGTTGCTTGCATCTCACCTGGTACACGCCACGGAGCACACTAACAGCAGCGGCATATTAGTAATGCATTAAGGAATCAGCCCACACAGACTGCTGCTTCAGAGAAACATCTGGTATGACATCCTGCTCATGTTCACAGTTTCATTTACATGACCACTTAAGGGTATTTGACAGTCATGATTGGAAATGATTGGAAAACAGGCTAACTCACCCATCCAGTACATGAAATAGCATGGGTCAGCAGTCAACAGCTGACCAAGTGATTTCAAAATAGCTACCAAGAATCCAACCAATTGTTATCTGACCTCCGCTTCGCTGGTTCTCACGCCGTGAAAGAATGATGAAAGATGTGAAAGAACATGAACGATGAAAACATTTGCAAGAGGAAATGAAATAAAAGGAGAGAGAGGGGAGAAAAAGTTTTCTTAAATGTGCCGAGCCCATCCTCCCTCTTCGCTGGGCTCCCCGGTGGCACTGGCACAGAACCTTGTGAGCCAGATGGGGCAAAGCTTGCAGTACAGACAGCTACCAGACAGATGCCTGCGCCTGCTCTTGGTCACTGGCCAGCCAGAGAAACCTCTCTGATGCAAGCTGGTCGAGAGATTCAAGAAGTTGTTTGGTGGTGGGTAAGATAAATAGCCACTGGCAAGGTTTCTCTGCAGTAAGCCTAGATGTGGGTTCATGGCCACCGCTACTTTCCCAGCCAAAAGCAAGGCTACGATTCCCAGAATATAATGCATCATGATAAGAAAATCTGATGTTGAAATGAGAAGTGTCCAAGCATCCAACCCCATGTTTGTGTCCATGACTCTCACAGTCCCTTTGCCCTCACTTTGAGCTGGGTGCTCCCTGTGTACTTTTGTGGGCAAAGTGAAGTTTCCGAGGAAGCGGCTGAAGGCAAGAAGAAAGATGATGTGGTGCACAAGGAAGTATTCTGTCATGAGCAAGGAAAAAAGACATAACTGAGTGCAATGAGGGAGAAAGGGGAAGGCTCTTCTCCCTCTTCTCTTTTGTAAAGCATTAATGTTTTGCCCGAAGTTACCTGCAGATGACTGTACGCCATGCTCTTCTTGACAAGCAGAAACTGCACTCACCCTTTCTGATACACTGGCTCATCCTCCAAGTATTAAAATCTGTTCAGGATTCACCTGTTTCCTCGGGGCTGGGGCATCCCTGCAGCATGCTCTGCCAGAGCAGAGGTCTGGGCAGGAGGACTCCAGCTAGCTCTTTATGGAAGATCCAGCTCCAAACCGTTTTCATTCCTTTCTTTAAAACCAGCAGCCTTGCCAAAGACAGTCTGCACCCCACTCCCTATTCTCCTGTGAGGGAAGGGACCCACGCCCGTGCCTCAGAGTAGTTTGCGGTATAGGAAAAAAAGGGACACAGGTTTTAAAGCACCTTCATTCTGCAGGCAACGCAAAGCTAAAGGCCTGCAGAGGGCAGAAACTTAGTGCGTGGAGGAGACAGGCAGCTGAAAGGCAGCAATAACAGGCAGTCCCATCTGAAAAGAGAGGAGTGGAAGCAGCAGAAGGCAGCCTTGCTCTTAAGATATGAATGTTAAGATTTAACTAAAGACATTACAATCATTTAAATCTGATTTCCAAAGCAGTGCTAGCTGATATTGCAAATGGACTGGCACAGATGCAAGACAAGCCCTAACAGATGACAAAGGCATCGACTTTTGTACAGTTGCTTCCAATGTCCCCCAGGCACACGTATATGCCTTTATGCCTGCACAGCTTGTCATGTGCTATTCTTCACTTATCTCTGCTATAGCTCTTCTTGATCTCCTAACAGCTTTGCTCAGGAGAAAAGAGAAATGGACAATAGGCCCTGAGACTGCTCAGCTGCATTGCTTCTACAGTAAAGTTGACATTTGGCAATGACACTTTGCTGCCTCTCAAGAGCTGACATCTCACTGAAGCTAGCAGCAGCAGAGGTATCGGGGTGACAATGTCTGTCCCACGGAGCACACGAGCTTTAGATTGAGGGAGAGAGCCTTGGAGGAGACCAGTAACACTGGTGATGTTTTTCTCTTGCCTTTTTCCTGATAAAGCAAGAATATCCTTTTACATAGAGCCAAGCCTATGAGATTGCTGAGCCTCCTGAACTCATTGCTTTTGACAAGCCAGGGCTGAGAAAATTTAACATCTTTGAAAAAACGTGGAAGAAATCTAAATTAATTCTGTGAGTGTTTTATTACTATCTATCTATATTGCTAAGCACATCTCATCTTCCATTTGCTATCAGGTCTGTCTAATCAGTAACATGTCCTATTTTGGCCAGTATAACTTGGTGCTCTGGTAATCTTGATTCCCCTATCAGCTCCTAAGTGCAAGGGTTAATTCTGGAACTTCTTTTCACTTTTACAGAAGTACATTTCTGTGCCTGTATTTTTTTTTTAGTCTTGCTGGTTAACCCCAAGATTTGCACTATGCAGCAGTTTACCAGTCTAGCTGTTAGCAAATCCTTGTGTGCATGCACATGCAGTTTCAAGTCCTGTCTAGGTTTATGATATCAAGCTCTAATACCTTCTTGAACATTTCTGTAAGTCCAGCATGTGTACTGTTCTAATGCTGCAATGCCTTGAGGTAAAGCAATCCTTAGTACTTCCAGCACAGCAAACAACCACGCTGGTGCTGATTTTCAACACTGATGCCCAGAAGTTGCAGAAACTAGGTCTCCCTCCATATAAAATTTCTGGTGTATGCCTATTAATATATCACTGCTGGTGATTTTTGTCTTAGAAGTTAAGATGTCTGCTCAGACATTGCAAGGACTGGGATGATGTGAGGCAAGGCGGCAATGCAAGGCATATCTGACAGTCCCACAAAGGCCAATGAGACTGACATGGGCTACCTGCAAAGCTGGGTACCTGCAAAGCTGGGTACAAAGCTGAAGGGCTTGCTAGGCGATCTGAGAAAGCCCAGAAGTGTGTGCTGCTCACCAGCTCATTAAAAAGGACGAACCAGGATGCGCAGTGTTTCCAAAGGGAGTAAGCTAACTCTGACCCAGCTGGATCCAGAGATGGAGCCAGAGAAACGGGGAGCTTAACTGGGTTTGTAGTAACTGTGTCTTCTTTAAAAAAAGGTTGAAAGGTCCTGAAGCCCCATGTCCTTTCCCCAACTCTCTCTTTCTTCTCAGAATAGTGTCTGAAAACATGTACAATACAATTGTTTCGTGCAGTAGTTGGTTTCGTTTAACTAACAAGTCGACACCAGCAAAAAAGAGAAGAAATTCCACAAGCAAATTAAAATACTCCTGAAAGCATCAGGCAGCAAGTATTTTTATCAGTATATTGCAAGCAGTTGAAATACAGCGTAAGAGATACTTGAGCAATCCAATAAATGCTTAGAAAATATAATGTTGCCCTTGCAAGCAATCCAGTATCTTGCCATTCAAACCACATGATTCTTTTAAATAAAAGTTCAGAGGAAACATAAATTTCAAGATCTCAGTCCATCAGAATCACCACTGCCTGTAGTAAGTTAGCAATCTGTAATGCATTATTCCTACACCTATTGCTGGTGACACCTGTGAATTCATTTCTGTCTCACAGGGCTATTGGCTTTGGAAAGTGGTACTTCAAAGTGACAGGGCTGAGATCATCTGACCTATTCTGAACAAGTGTTTTGGAAGTAAATCCAATTTAATTCAGAGTTCATGACAGTTTCTTTGGAAAACTTTGGTTTGGGGAGGCACCTTCTTTAATCTGCTGACAAACACCCTGATCATGATGATGAAGATATGGACATATGGAAACTGGGTTCTGTAATTCTTTCCAAAAGTCCAAGTTCAGACTCTAAGAAGGAAAGGAGAGGTTGCATTGCCTGGTTCAGGGGAAACACGGGGGCTCCAGAAATGCACAGGAAAGTGCTCCAAGATACTGCACAACTCCTGAGGTACCAGAGACTGTAAAATCTGTGGATCAAACTTCCTTAAAAATGGTACAGTAGCAGTCCTTCTGCATGGACTCCCTATTTTTGGCATTAGAGACAATACCTTGTCACAATTTGTTTCTCATTAAGCCCAAGGGAAAAATAAAGATTGCAGAGACAACCTGTAATTCATGCAGGAATGTCAGCCAACACTTTACGTTTTAATTTTGCATAGTTTAAAATGTTGTATAGTGTTTGTCTTTGAAAATTGGCATTTAACATCTCAAGGTCCCTAAATAAGTCCATCGGGTTCATAAAAATGTGCTAACAGTTTGCTTACAATACCCAGGTGTTGGGAGGAATGGGTTAAAAGCAGAAGAATGACGAGGAGGATGGGATGAGAACGGAAGACTGGAGAGGAGGATTGTAAATACGCTCAAGTGACCTTGCAGCTGGGAATGTGTAAAGTCTGGAGAGTAGTATGGTAGAGATACGCATAAATCGTACCTACTGCTGTTTATCCTCTGTGTGTTTGACAAGTAGCACACCTATGTATAGATAACATAGGTGTTTGGTAGGCTTCAAGGCACCCTATTGGACGTGCTTGAGCCCCCAGCCTTGGTACGGAGCAAATCAAAAAGCACAGCGAGGATCACAGCATGGTGGTAAACCACGCCTGTGCGAACCCTTGATTAACAGGCAGGTCAGTGATCTTCTAGCATGGCCCGAGCTTAGCAGTGCCGGCATCCCTGCTTGTGTGCCTCTGCCCAGGTGTTGCTTTGGGGATCCCCCGGTCGGCGAGGTAATGAAAATAAATTTACTTTTTGCACTTCAGCCGTGGGTCTGTGGTTGTTCCTGCTGCCTGCCCGAGCTGACACACACACCAGGTAAGGCAAATATGGTCTTGTCAGGATTAGCACCAATTAACTCAAAGTGTATGGAGGGGGCTGCTGACAAGGCACTCAGCTGCTCAGCCCTCAGCTACCTTGGTGATGAGCCACTCAAAACTGGTCTTTCCTCTTAGCCTTTCTACTATGAGAATAACATTTCTCAACTGGTTCACCACTACGGCATAAAGATACACCAGAGAGCCTTAACAACATAAATATTTGACTCACGCTATTTTTGCTTAACAAGGAAGTGCCATGTTAAATTGTACTAATTGTGTAACTACAGGAATGAGATAATAAAGTCCCAAAATAAGTTTGGTGGAAGGCATTTGTGTATCCAAGAATTATACTGTCACATGTTAACTTACGTACTTCTGAAAATGAACGTATGAGTTAGTTAAAAGGCAAGATCAAGGACTGGTTCTTTGGAGCTTTCCCTTGGGTGATGTTGCACCTCCCATGATATCCCTGTACCCACACAGCACGTTCCTTCCGCCTGGCAGGGCTAAGATAAGCAAGGCAAATAATTATTTTTATTTTACCAACTAAAAAATGTACTCTTTTCTTTCTGCTTAAGCAAACTATGATTTTTGTAATAATTTCCTTGTGGCTAGGCAGAAAAAAACCTACAAAATATAATCATTTTAATTAGATCCCACTTAATCCAACCAACATGATCTGACAGTGAGCAAGTCTTTCCAGTAGATCTTCCACAAAGCACAGTCTTGTGCAGAAAGACCCACTAATCACCTCACTTACTTGGATTTCAGTCTCTCTCAATACAGATTTGCTGCCCCTACATCCTTTGCCAGCCAGGACTGCCTTCCCTCTCACCAGTACCTCTTGTTTTGCCAGTACTAAGTGAAATATTTCATTTGAAATATTTTCATCAGTAAAGAGAGCAGCAGGTCAATGGGAGCATTTCAGACATTCAGGTTAATCATGGTGAACACTACCAACTGAACACAAACCTAGAATATTTCTGAGAAAAATTGGAAGTTCTCCATTTTTATTGAGAATCTCTCAAAAATAGCATTCATTTTCATCAGAGGTAGAAAAGATGTAATTTGATGTTTATCTACAGTTGATTTTTCTTGCCAAGATTTCCGGGGATGACAGCAAACGGATGGGGAACTTTTCTGCACAGTGCCAGTGTGGGTGCTGGAACAACGGGCAGGCACAGCACGGCTCTAGAAATGAAAGCTTTCACACGCAAATGCTCTGTAGCCCCTCCTGAGTCTTCCATCCCCTGGCCTGGTCCCACCTGGTTCATAAACATGTGCTCCACTCCAGGAGCAGCAGCTGAGAAGCAAATGCCCATCACAAGCTAGCAACATCCATGCTCTGCATCTTCTACATGCATCTGTTCTCACTGTTGCATAAGCAGATGCTGTAGCAGTTGTAAGAGCTATATAAAACAGATCATCTGACCCACATATATAAGACAGAGAACAGCCCAGCTGATGCAATTGCAGGGATTTAAACTAATCAGTAGCTTAAGTGGTTTCACAGGGTGCTGATGGAGCAGTGGAAGTTTTGCTGGGACAGCTTCTCATGTGGGAAAAAAAACCATCAGATGTGTCATCTGATAGTTTTCCCACCTGTCAGCACTTTGGGATGTGCTCCTGAGCTCTCTTCTCTTTCTTCTCTATCTTCCATTCTGTTCTCTGGTTTTTCTCTTTAAACGTTACCTCTCTAATCTCTCTGAAAAGAATTGCCTCACTTCTCAGTCAAGTGTTTCTGCATGCTTCCTGCAGGTATTTCTCTGCTGTCTTCCTTCCTGAACTCTTCAGCAAGATTTCCAGACTGATTGCTCCCTTGGTTCTATCAGTCACTCAGATTCCTGCTTTCCCTTTCTAGTGAGCTGCAGCTGTATATTTTTTGAAAAACTCAAATCTTCCTACTGGGACTTGGGTTTAGTTGTCTTTATTTAGGGCTTTGCAGGATTTTGCGCTTATCTGAATGCTTAACATATCTGTACGTTTGGGGCCCAGGCCCCCTAACTATCCTTCATTTGTATTATTAATGCATCAAAATCCTCACAAACCAGTAACAAATGTAAGTGCTAAAGACTTGTCTAACAGTTCCTGTTAGCACTGCATTTCAGTTCTTTTTATTTCAAGGCATTAGTGCACAAGCAAGCAGGTACCTCGCTGGTCAGCTCGGTGAAGGTGTCCCACGGGGACGGCTCTCCTCCTGTGCTGGTGCTCAGCAGCACTGCTTTATCACAGCCCTGTCACTTATAATAAAGCATCCAGCCTCTGCAAAGCAATAGCCCTTTGCTCATAGGTAACTTCTTAGTAGCGGACTCTATGTCATTTGGAGATACGGTCTGTAAGCTTCGATTTGAATAAGTGCCACTGCTGATGCTATTTTTTTTTTTAAGGTAAAAGGACTTCTTTTGACAGTAAATGAGTATATATTATTTAGGTGTCTAGCACTACATGACTGTTTTAGCTTCTTTGAAAATCAACTGGAATGGGTAACCCAAATACCTTTACTGATCTAGGCCTCCACACATCTGTGTGTGGAAAACAGGGGGAGACAGTGTAATCAAAAAGCTCAGAAGAACATAACAACACAAAAACATGTGTTCCAGGTCTGCTGTTTCTCCCTATATCATTATTCTCATTCCCATTTCCCCATAGCCTGTGTCCAGCAGTTGGCAGCAGAAGAGAGCAAGCATAATGCAAATATGCAGCAGCATTTCCCCAGATTATGCTGCCAGTCTCAAACAATTTGCAGCTCACAGAGTACTGGAGATATCTTTATACTTAGTGGGATTTCATGATTTTTTCCTTCCTCAATTAATTTGTCCAGCTAAGTTTTGTATCCTTGTAAGCTGTCAATGTCCACAACATCCTGAGGCAAAGAGTTTTACAGCTCCGTTATCCATTAGATGAAAAAAAAATGTTTCAAAATTTTCATCTGCTAGCTTCATTTATGGTTCTTAAATCCTGAACTGGAAAATATAGTGGACAGAATTCTTACACCAGATTTACCCACATACCTCCTTTTTTTATGGACCATAGTCCTATCTCTGCTGAATCATGTCCTTTGCAAGGATGGAAAGTCCTGGTGTCTTCAGTCTGTCCTGGTACAGGAGAGGTTCTCTGTCTCTGCTCATCTCCGTTGCTCCTGTCTGAGCCTTTTCAGAGCTACTCTACTGAATCATAATTTCTGTTTCTAAAATCCATGTTGACTACTCTGAATATTTGTCATATTTTCCAACGTAGCTGCTGATTCAAAATGTCTACCAGTTTGCGCAGTACAGATACCAACCTTAGTGTTCTGCAGTTCCTTCATTCTCCTTTGAACCCTCTAAAAACTGATATCAAATTAACTATCTGCCAGTCCTCTGGTATCAAGGCAATTTTCAACAAGAAGTTAGACTCTACTGTTGAAACGTCAAATAGCTCATTCTTGATTTCCTTTAAAGGTCTTTGGCATATCTGTTCCTGTTGATCCTTCGGATATGTTATCATTCATTTTCTCTATTTATTCCATGAACTTTTCTATCTCCATTTAAATTTGAAAAAAGAACATCTGATAAGTCTCCCAGACTTTGCAGTGTGAGAACCTCCCCAAACTCCTCCAAAGTAACTGTGTGTACAGAAGATATATATATATATTTTTTTTTCCATGAATATCCCTGTCTTCACTGAGACTTTTATCAGAGACTTCTCAGAGACTTTATACTTTGATCATCTTTCTGGACTTCCGGCATATTTCCTCCTTCTGATGTTTTTTTCCAAAAGGATTAGCAGTTTTTATGCATTTTACTAGCTGTTTCTCAAACCTACCTTTTTTTTTTTTTCTGCTGCCTCATTATGGTTTAATTCAAAGTCAGATTGCCAGGGTTCAAAGTCTTCTTTTTCTCCCTAGCTCTCGTGTTCACAGATTACAGTTGTAGGCCTAATTCTGAAGGAAATATTTGAATTTGATAAGGACTCAATACTCCATTTGCTCTTAAGAAAAGTCATAGCAAAGGTTTGCAAACTCAGATGATGCTGAGCATTTGCATTTCCTAAGATATATGGAAAAGAAAAATTAGTAAATTTTCTATCGCAAACCCTGTTACAGGAGATGCAATATTTTAGTCCATGATTGCTGCTTTTTATCTCTGCTGACTCAATAGTCGTACATTCGGTGAGTCACATTATTAGGTGAAATATTTATCTTAGAACATGAGAGAAACTATGTATTTATTCCTTCTGGAGGAAATCACGGTATTTTCAAATGTCACCTCTGGCTGAGCACCCCTAATGTCTGGGAATGTTGTACAGGAACACTTCAGGGCTTGATAACGATCTTTGATTCAAGCACGCAACGTATCAGTGTTGTCAGCTCTCATGATTTGATTGTGAATCTCATGATGTTTTCAAATAGTTAGCTCAACGTGAAGATTTTTACGTTTTCATAAAAAGAAGTCATTGAAAGTATACCTGAAAGGTGGTATGCAGATAAAATATTGAAAGTAAATTAAAAAAAATCCTTCAAGGATGATACTTCTTTAAAAATAAAGGTTTTTTGAATTTAAGCCAAACTGATAGTGGGGTGTTTAGTTTCTATGGTACTGGATCCCACTGACCACTGTAAGAACATCTGGTGACGCTGCAGCCTTTCTCCCACCAGACACAAAACTAAAAGGACACTATTGTATTCCCAGACTTGTAACCAGCCCTTCCCAGTGGGCAAACTCACGCTCACTCCTTGAGATGTACTGTGACAGCCTTAAACAAGTGAGAAACCGGATATTTTCAAGAATCACTTGCTTTTTTTCTCCCTTAAAATTTAGTTCCTTTCTAGTGACCTTTCCTGTGTACTTTGCATCTCCATCCCAATACCTCTCGTGAAGATTTTGAGGCCAGATCATTCAGGGATTGTTCAAAACTTAATAAAATTTCATTCACTTAGTGTGCCCCTAACAATAAATTGGCTCTGGCTATGATTGAGTAGGTAGGCAGCTGCTTGCAACTGTAAAATGCCCACTGTGGGGGCTCCTTCCCGCTGTGAGGTGGGAAACTGAGAAGAGCGCTTGAGCTGAAGTTCATGCAGCTCATTTTGCTCAGTCACTGCAGCCCACCAAGGCAGCTTTTACATGCTTGTCCCTCTGTTACGGCAGTAGGTCAGGACACCTACTGCCGCATACAGCTTGGTCTGCAGGCAAGTCAGCCTGTGAGGACAAATCTGCCCACATGTAGTGGAACAAGCACATTGATGTTTTCATTAGCAGGAACTCCATTCCACTGAAGAAAAAGGTTTATGCAAGTCCCGGGCCTCATCTGCATATGCCGCTATCCACGGGATGCTCTACAGGTAACTCAGAGGCTGAGTGTGGTGTGGTTTGTCTTGTCAAAATAATTTATTTTTGTAAGATTAACCAGTAGATTGAGGGCTGAGGAGTATCATGAAGCTTATGAGAGGCTTTCTCATATCGTAAACCTTTTACAAAGGCTAATGAAAAGAGAGAGACCATGTCTCCTTGGTCTCTTGCACCAGCCACTCAGCTTTCTTATCACACCAAAAGTGATTCTTCTTTCTCCTGCTCTCCAGGAGAAGGGAGCTCCACTACTTCAGTCTTCTGCTGGCACCTGCACTGGGGGCAATGCACACAGGAACCTGCACCCCACCTGGTCTCCAGCAGCCACAGAGACCTGTGAAATGGATGTTCAACCCAGATGCTCACCGCAGCCTAGACTGCACTTCTGACACTCTTAGCTTCACTCTTTCTTCAGGCAGTAGGACCTGGCAGTCACACTGTAGGGTCTGCTGTACATACTACATCCTGTTCCTAAATCTTGCTGTTGTTTAGGAAGGGAAACCTTCAAGGCACCCTGTTTTCGCACCACAAACCCTGACATTTATGGTAGGAAACTTTCTGGATTCAGCACAGGCACGTCATCTAAAGACTGCACTTCTGCTGTGCCTTGGAAAAAGAGCCTGGGAGGTGGGCAGCCTCTTCTTGGGGTGGGCAGCCCCTCCTTCCAGTGCCACAGTGACCTGTTGGTGCAAGTGGGCTTGTGCCAGCACATGTAGGGCTGGCTTGTGGATGTAGCATGGGAGAGGAATCAAGTACAGCACTATCAGAGCTGTACTTTTCTGGTTCTTTTAAAACACACCAGACCTAAGCAGACTAATTTCAGGCCCCATATATAACACTGTTTCTAAAGCTTTTATGTAACTAGGAATGTTTGAACACATGCCTTTTTCCTTTCTGTAATGTTAAGCAGCCTTCTGCTGTCAAACTTTTAATTTGACATATTTAAACACCCTGATAGGTTAATAATAGTGTCTAGGATCTCAGTGCTTGTAACGGCTTCAAACTCCAGGCAACACTTTTAGATGTATCAGTACATTTTACAGACTATGTAGATAATATTGCATAATTTGTTCAGGAAAGATTTATGTTGTGGCAGACTGATGAAATACATGCAAGATATCTAAGATTTATAAATACATACGCAGAGGAGCTGAAAAGCTGCAAGCACAAACATCATCATAACATCTCCTCCCTGTGCACTCTAGGTAATATTAACTACTGAGACTGTGCTTCACAGTGTGATACTCAGTACTTCAGTACATTTGGCTGGGAAGGTAGTTTACTAAGTAGAGGCACCTATAAACACCTCCCTCAACATCAAAGACTGCAACTTAGATTTTTGCAAGTAAATACATAGTAGAGAAAGGCAACATGCATAAGCCAGCCTGAAGTACTGAGATTATTGACTATCAAAATGAAGAAATAAGGAATTTCTTTTAAATAGGGTGTACACTGCACTGAAAAGCACCTGGGTGTAATTTCCCCTGGATATGCACGCACTGTGGGCCCATCCTTGCTTCTACTGAAGTCAAGTGCAAGATCCCCTTTGAATAAATGGCACCAGGGTCAGTCCCTCTGCACACATTATGAAGAAATAGGGAGTTTGTTTTGTGAACTTAATATAAAGACTGTTGCAAGATACAATTCTTTTAGGTCCCTTGACTCAAAAAAATTCAAAGTAAATAGTTATTCATGGGGACATGTAGGACATCTTTGGTATTTCACCATCCAGATGACCTTCCCAAACCAGTGCAGGGAGATTAAAAACTTCTGAGATACATTTGTTTTGTAAGTGGAGTCCCTAGTCCATGACCTAGAGTGGATCCTGTATTTAGTAACATTGAGGTGTACAGCTAGGGGGAGCAATGCCTTTAGTTTCTCTGGTAAACTTTCCCTTGATCTACCGGAACAGTAATTACCTGTATTCAGCAGAGACCAAATGTAGATGATCACTATGGTCCCTTAGCTCCTTAAAAATGTAGCACTCATGGGAAATTAGCTATGGAAAGATAAAAAATCAGGACCGTTGACTTTAAACACCTTAGTCTTTGGGTGCTTCAAACACTCAGGCAGATCTGGTTAAGCAGCCTAACTCCATAGCTACATAAGAGGTTCTTGCTCATAATGTTACCAAATAGCATTGAAATAATTCAGCGTTGTTTTTAGATCCATTCAGTAATTCTTTCTGACATGAGTAAGAACAACCAGCACTTATGTTGGCAATGTACACAGAGATTAAGACAGCTGAATTGAACTGTTTACACTCCAACTGTAGTCGATAGAGATGTAGTCAATACAGCCAGTGGAGTTTAGGTGGCAATTCACTCATCAATTTCAAATGTCTGCTTCCAGGCGAGTTGAATAGCTCTCTGGGTTCTACTGGCTGTACATCTCCAGTGACTGTACCGGACATCATTGTTACTGGGCACCCAGCACACACATAGCTCTGCACATATGGAGATGTAAATTGAAGTATTAATTTGCAAGCTGAATCCCACCCTATGCATCTCCATTGGTTGTAGTAGCATTGGCATTTGAGCAACTGAGGGAATAACACAGCTCTGATTGTGTCTGGGACAGAATTAAGTTTTGGTCAAGAAAAAGATGACAAACTGGAATATATTTCTGCATATTATCTGAAACAAGCTACAAGTGATTTTTAATTCAGAGACTTTTCAAAGTACTATACACACGTCAGTGAATCGGAAGATACTTCTAGATTCTTCCAGCGTGTATTTCTGCTTTACTTCTGAACCAGTGTTTCTGAAGTCTTTCTTCTGGTCCATCTAACTTAATGTTTCTGCGGTGTAAATCCAAACTGCATGAAGTGCCATGAAAAAAGACATAAAGTGCTAGTTGTAGGTGAGGAAGGCCAGAGTAGCCATGCACTACCGACAGCTCTGTCTTTAATTAGATATTTACTCATCACCCTAAGAGATTTTGCCATGCCTCCTTTCTGTCTCCCACTCCACATCTAGAGATTTATTGTCCCTTGCAGTAGAAATAATAAACTAGAAACCAAGGTAGACATTTGCTACTGTAAATGAAAATAAATACTTTGGTCTAGCTGTGTTAAATATGTTAACACCACTCTGTTAAACAAACTGTGTATAGATGAGCAGGGGTTTGGATGCTGTTATGCTATTGATAGATCATGAATATCCTAATGTGTAACTATAATCATATTAGAAGGGATTTTGGCCTTATTTCATTTGTAGTTCTTACCTTATAGCATTGTCTTTTTTGATGGTTTACCACTTCTGAATGAGTAATTGTTCAGCATGTCTATTTAAAAAAAAATGAAAGATTAAAAATAAAGCCTACTTCAGCCTTCTTAAACACAACTCTTTGGAGTTTTCAGTTCCCTCAGCTATTTCCTAAGTATTTCCATTCATACACCAATCACAGAAAAATTCTGATCTCGCACAGGGTAGTTACACTGCAGTTAGTCTCATTGTTAAAATAGAATAATGAATGTGCAATAAATTTAGTGTAATGTTAACAAAGTCCAGGCCACAGAAAAATGATATGGCTGAATGGAATTACAAGATAGATAACTTTAGAGACAGAAGATGGCAGTTCATCTTATTCAGCCAAAGGATATTTTAGATATTGTTACTCAAAAATTGTTTTTCTCTTTCTGGTCAGGGTGCTCTTCAGCTACAGGTAGATGCCTCGGAGGGATTTAGGCCATATCCAGCTTTCCATCACAAAGTGTGTGATCATCTCCTGTGTAATAAACTGCATGCTTAACTCACAAATTAGATAGGTTTATATGCTGTGCTCATGAAAAGCAATATCAGTTTAACCAGATTTTAGTATTTGATTTGGTTAAGCCCATATTTTGAATATAGAAACACTGTTTTGTGTCTAAAATGAAAAAAATTACTGCAGACATTGGCCAACTGGCCAACTGTTTTTCTCTCTGACATTTTGGAGTTTTTTGTCCATGATGGAGTTTTCTGGGATGTATATTAGTGTGGGTTTTGTTCTATTATCTTTCAGCCTCGCTAAAATGCTCAATACTGCCCACAAATAACCACTTGCTTTTGGATAAGTTGTGTCCCAACATTTAAAATACAAATGTTCTCTGTCTGATAATTCCAAATGCATAAAAATGTTCAAAATAGGAGGGAAAAACATGTTAACTTTGGGTTTTCCTTCTTTAGACAGATCACCTTCACCCCACCTAGTCATTCATAAGTGTTTTCTCTTTAATTAGTACCAAAACATTCATGGTATTTCGCACATATCATGTGCAAATGTTGAAGCAATTTAAACAATAAAACACAACACACCAAAACTGCAAGGGAGATAAGTCACAACAGATGTGGAGACCATAACAAATTTCCTAATGCTATTTAAGTTTAAATTCTCAGAAATTCCCTGATAACCATTTGCTTTCTTTGAATGGAAAATTACGACTAGAAATATGATTTTTGTCTGTGAGCAATGCATAGGTAACCTCCAGGAGCAGGATCTTAACAATGAGAAGCATAGAAATGCTGATCTGAACAGATGCCCCCCCTGCTGAGAGTAGTTTGGGAAATTATTTTTAAAAATGTAATTATACACTCCCTACATCACTGCCACTTTCCCATTGAAGGAAACATTTTCCACAAACAATTCTTTTAGATTATGAGTGATGTTCTGTTTTCCAGTTGGAAGAAATTTTTTATCTCAGCAACAAATTGTGTCACTCAGTTTGTCAAACTACTGCTAATTATTAACCACAACATTATGATTTTGACTCTAAACTCAGAACTAGAAAACTGAAGATGGGATTCAAGCAACAACTATAACTCACCAACCATAACTTGCAGAGACATTGAACTACTAAAGGCAGGTTACTAAAGGCAGTGTTTTGCCTGTAGCACATGCATACATGCACACACATTGAGTAAGTTTGCAAATGAT
>VXAL01009201.1:24650-40802 GCA_013399475.1 Chauna torquata
AACTGTTGTCTGTAAACAAGATCTGAAGCTTTTGTAAGTCACCATAGCACCATTGGGTTTAGAAAAAAACTGAGAATTTATAACAGCTGAGAATATGACCATGAGTGTATTAGTATCTGTATATTTTGTTTTAAAAAATATTTTGGTTATCTTAATTGTGCTAACAATACATAGAAATAGTCACATATGCAATTTTAAATGTTTTTGACATATATATTAAATAACTTTTTCATTTACAGGGTTTTGAAAATAGAAGATACAAAAAAAATAATTATTTGGATGAATACAAAGCTATCTGAAAAGCAAAGACTGACAAGTAAAGACTAAACCTAGCTGAGGTTGTTAGACCATGATGCTGATCATGTTAAGACTTTTCTAGCAAAATTTTACGTTACATATTTTGTTCCTTATGTTCATATGAACACATTATGTTCATCTTTCACCTGAAAATATTTTGGTCGGGAACCAAAAGTTTTATTAAGAGGGCAAGGTTAAAGAAACTTTACTTGTACTTGAAGTGAAAAATGATGAGATTTGAAGTAGCTGATAATTCATCCTCAGAATGCTAGATGAGAACAAGCTGTAACACGGCTCAGTACAGCTATTATTACCAAAGGATTTTTTATTAGTGTTTGTGATTTGACAAGAAACAGCCTGGAAATATCAAATTATAGCTTGAATTTAGATCTCTTAAACTATCTTGATATCTGTCTATACAGGCTTTAACTGAAAAGTGCCTTTTGCATTGCCAGCATTACTACTGTCAGCATTTTTGACAGGTTGTGATATTAAAAGTTGTTTGCCCACCTAAAACAATTGAAGCTGCTATGGCTAAAGAGAACTATTAGGCATGACTTTTAGATTCAAATCTATCCCTCCTGAAGAGCAAGACATATGCTGCATTAGTGGACAATATTTTTGAAGAAACTATACTCCTCACAAGGAAATTCCTGAGATGTGAAATGTTTCCAGCAAACTGACAAACTGACTATAAATATTCATATTTGACTTTTTTTTTTTTTTACTTAACTTGGAATATTATGAACATACAAGGTTGGAAAGTATTTAGAAGACACTCAGATATTTGGACTGATAGAATTCATTGCTTGTTTCTCTATTTCACTGCAAAGTTGTCCTTGAAATGTTTCACTCTGCTGTTCTCTATCCAATTAATAAGCATTGTGTAATCTGTTATTACTGTATTATTTACCTTTGCAGTAATTCAAATTTCTATTGCCTGTAACATACATACAGTGTGTATGTGGATAATTCCCTTGTTTCTTTAAAGGCCTTGGCACTATGGATATTACATAAATAAACAAACAGAAAAAAAACTCAACATTTTGTCATCAGAGTTTGTGGATGCTTCATCTTTGGGCTATTAAGAGCATTCATTAAATTCAACTACTCACAGTAAGCTAAAAACTGTATTATTCCTACATTCTACATTCTTTGTCAACAGAACTCTAAATAATGACCAAAACTTTACCCAAAAAGGGTAAATAATAATTACATATAGAAATAGAATAGCAAAAACAAATCATACAAATTGTACAATATAAAATAAAAATACAAACCTGAAAAAGAGTTGAAGGCATCTTTTAATATTTTACTACAAATAAATTAGAGTCTCATTCAGTGTAGGCAATGCAAAAGAGTTGATTATATGGGAGAATAAGAATTATTTATTCAGTGTTACTGAGATGTCAACAGGTAACATTATCAGGTAACAGATATTAGAAGTAGGAGTGATTCTGTTGACAAACAGTGAGCTAAATTCTTACATATATTTTTCTGTCTCTCTTACACTTTTATGCTCCAGAGTTTTTAAATGTGTGTCTCAGTGTTGTCATTTTGCCTGTGCTATTCCACTGGGACAGATTTGGAGGTGTTTTGGATTACAGTGTTATCACACTACAAAAGACATTCGATTCTATTTCTTTCTCCTCGACTCTGTATTTGTGATATGTGGTCTCTTTTTCCGTGACTAGCTGAGGCACTTATTCATGGAGAGGAATGAATAGGTAAAAACTGAAATAATGCAAGAAGGAAATTTACAGTCAGGAGCTGCGTGTACAAAAGTATAGGTAGGTCAGTGAGCGTATATGGTGGTCCTCCACACTGGATCTCTAACATCACAAATAACCATATCTTGTTGTATATTTTTGTCTGTACCACTAGTTAGATTGTTGTTGAAGCAAGACTCTATTATGCCTACAGTTACTCTAGAGTACTTCTCTGAGAGCTTTACACAGGTACATAGAAGCATATAGCAGTAATCCATATGAAGAGCAAAATACTACTCTTGGTAGGAATAGCTGAGGTTATTGATGCAGATAGCTATTTGTGGTAGGAAAAGCTAGCTTTACATAAAAAGATAAACCTGTGATACCTATATGTATATGACTTGTCACTTCAACTTTTTTTTTTTCTGAAATATTTGAAATGTTACCTTTATTTTTCTTTTTTTTCGTTTTCATAGATTCATAGAATGATAGAATATCCTGAGTTGTAAAGGACCCACAAGAATTATCATGCTGGAATCATGTCATTAAGACAAGGAATCTATAACGTCCAAACTTCTAGTAGAGCATATGGAGAAGTATCTTGCTTTGCAGAAGATTTTAAAATATTTGATGAGAGTGAAATGATACACAGTCTATAAACCAAATTTATATGTAATTTTTTTATGTAGCTTTCTTAGCATTAAACTGAAGGTAACTCTATTAAATCTGGTCTTGAATAATGGAATGATGTCTAGAATCTAACAAAACCTTTGCACTGACCATAAAAGCAATTCACAGTACTCATTATTCAAATATAAAACCACACCTGTGAGCAAAGACCAATTCATTCAAATACTTTCGGTATTCACAAACTTTTCATAAATAGAAACCTTTAATTAGCATGTAACTCCTTTTTTGTAACAGTAAGACTTGTCAAAAGTTTGAGTTCAGGCATGACTTTTTGAAAGAATATACACAAGAACAGTGAATATTATATTAGTCACATGGAATTTCTCTGTGGTCTGGCTGGCTGATTTAGTTTTACACAACAGGATTTGAACCAGCTCTGGTGAATTCACTTGCAAGTCTAATAAATAGGTGACCGAATTTTAAGAAATTAATTTTAATTTTGTGTACTAAAAGTAAGAATTTGTTTTTTCCTAATCTTTGTGTTTGCCCAACAGCTAGTATCTGTTATTTCTCCCTTTCATAGATAATAGAGGCATGTTGCATCATATAAAAGACCTTATTCCATTTTTGGCTTTGGCAAACCAGTGAACTGTAAACTTGAATCTGAGCCCACTGAACCAGAATTTTCCCGATCTGCAAACAAATTTAACTGTGTGAAAACCAGGTTTACTTTTTGAACTCAGCTGTTCTCACATGTTTCAAAATGAATTTGTAAGGGTTCTGAGGAAGTCTAATCAATTTACCACTGCTGAAATGCAACGATTGTTCAACAGTTCACATCAGTGCTACCTAAGGCCATTAAATAAAGATTAACACCATCTCCCACTGAAACTGCAAGAAGGATTTGAGGGGTCAAAATGTAACTGTCCTGACATGAATTTGGCCAGGAGACTGGAGTTTATAGTCTATTTTTCAGTATCCTTGTATCTTAAAAGATGTTTCTTGTTACATGTGAAAAATATCACCACTAGCAAGAATTTCTCACATCAAAAATATCAGTAGAAAGCTTATAGAAAATAACCTAAGTGAAAAAAAATGGAGGAAAAATAAGGACAGAACTCTCTAAATCTATGATAGACAGGTATAAGAAACTTAATAGTTTGTTATCTGTATTAGCAAGTGTCATAAAAAAGGAATCACATAGTAGATACGATTGTTTCTGTAACAGCATATTCTAACACATTTTTCAACATTTTTTTAGTTAATACAATAGAAGAGACTACCTATGAAAATATGATGTATTGGCTTATATCATCCTGATTTATTCAAGAGGATGACAGATTACCTGCTTTTTCTCTTTCCCATATATGATACCACATTTTTCTGCCTATACTGAAATACTATCTTTTTCAAATGGTCTAGCTGATTAACATATTATATTTAAACCAAAACCAATTATCCACAATTTATATTGCACCTCCATGATTGTTGTTTCTATTTCAGTCTTGAAGAATTCATCAATCTGAAGGCTCACTTTTTTTTTTTTTAACTTTACACCAATTATATCAGTTATTTTAGTAGGAGATATTACCTTTACCAATTCACTTTGCATATACGATGGAAATTTTTACCTGAATATATAAAAAATAGAATGAGAGGAAATAACAAATCTATTTAAAACTTTTTAAGTCTAAAAAAATAGTGGTTCATTATTTAGAGATAGGTGATCTGAAATGGTTTCCTTACAGGAGAAAAAAAGCAAACCACCTCAGCAACATGTTATAGAGTATTAAAAGTGTTCCAGAATTAATATTTGATAATATATTTTGAATTTATCAAGTTAAAAAAAAAAAACAAATGAAATTTGCATGATCTGGTATCATAGATAGTTACCTGAATTCAAAAAAGAAAAAAGAAAAAACTCGATCCTGAATCAGGGTTGTCATAGTGCTATGCTAAAGAAAAGCAAAAACAAAAACAAAATAAAAACAGCATTTGGGCTTGCATATACTGGGAAAGAAATAAGAAATGGAATAAGTATCTACATTTTATAATGTGGTAGAATGGCTAGAGAATGCTGATAAATATTGTCAGCCACACTAATACATTTTTCAATGAAATAATCAAGGCCATTACAAAAGAAGGCAAATAGCAGGCCTACATTTAAAGGAACGTGGAGTACTATAAAACAAGGTATTTTATGCAAACTGCTATAAACAAAGGAAATTATTTACCAGCAATTAGTGTTCTACCATTATTCTGTAATGGTGATAAAAGTCAGTATTGCATGCAAGACCAAATACTGAAAAAAAAAAATTGAAACCAAAAACTAATTGATTTGAGTGTTGGGAGCTGCCACTAGATCCAGTGCATATCCATGATAGAAATTTATGCTGATAAAAATATTTGGATCACAACCAAATATTTGTATGCCTTGCTAAGGGCATGAGAAGGATTCTTCTGTATTTAGTGCTGGATTGTTATCTTTGGATATACAGCTCCTAGAAGAATTAATTATCAAGTAAGTGTTTACTTCATGTAAGTACTAGTATCAGAAATAGATCCTTAGAACAGGAGAAGGTAAACGTTGGATGTTGAAAGATGCATCTAATTGCTCAGAGCTGTTGGCTGCTTCCTAATAACTAGACTCTGTAGCCTTGATCTAGTATAATGAAAATTTAGAACTGTGGTTGATGAAATCTTAGTATGGAAATAGACACTAATAGCTACAAGGTAGGATTGAGGAGACAGAGGAAGAACAGGGTGTTTTAAGCATTAATGACAATCACTTTCAGCAAGAAACCTAATATAAAAGACATAACTATACTTCAGAGTCTGCCATTGCCAGGTCATGAGGATGGCAGCAGTTGACATATTGGGTAAAGGCACTGCCACAGCAGCCCCAGGATGCATGATGAAAGGTTGCAAGAGTACAAGTGAACAGCATGCTACAGAACTGAAAGAGGAAGGCCCTCAGTATTACAAAGTTTAAAGCTCATACAACACGGTAGAATTTTTTTCTGTGACAGAAAATTCTCTAAATGTAATGATTTTGCCAATTTTCTCTACAACTTATATCTCACTGGTTTGGTTGCTTCAAATTATCAGTAAATCTTGGGAAATTCTGGGCTCATGAGAGCTGTTTCAGATTTTGCAAAATACACAAAATCTAGTTCAGTATGTCTTTGATATATTGGACCAATTCTGCATTAACACAGTCAGCCTCTTCTACATGCAGAGTGCCACTGTATGGTACATTAGCAGCAACTGGACTTTGGGCAAGTTAGAATTGCTAGGTATCTGGCAGAGAAGAAAATATGGGCAGAAATATTAGATGCATATATTGTATTAACTTATATACTTTAATAGTGGTTTAAAAAGTCAATAAATATTAAACAGCTATTTTTGGTTTCCTTTAAAGTATGAAGTGAATGAGTGGCTGTGTGGGTACTTGGCTGCTAGCTGGGGACAACCCATCGCATCAGGAAAACCTGTATGTTACTAGCTAATCATAGTGTATTTTAACCTCAGGCAATTACATTTGGTAAATCTTATTTATTTGTATTTTTTTTTCCCAGATGTTTTACATTTCTTAATATTTCTTGTTTTCTCTTGAGCATCTAGTGTTTACCTTCAATAAACAGGTAGAAATATCCAGGAAAAACATTTTGCTGATGCAAGATTTATTGAGGCTCAGAAAGATTAACTTGAAAATATTTACTCTTTCTGAGCAGGTTCAGTATGCGCAGACTGATGTAGTTTATATTTATTAGTTATTTGAAAGGAAACTGTTTTCATGTACTCAAAACCAGTGGATTATTTTGATTACCAGATTACCATTCACTGTTCAAGAACAAAAGTGAACATAACACAGTCAGACACAAATAGCAAAGAGCATTATGTGCTGGTACCTTATAAAGAATAGAAAACACATGCAGGACAGTGACACAGCCAGTCACACAGACTGCCACAAAGACATTGCCTTCAACAGCAGCTTCATACTGGACTCACTCAAAACATGAACACAGCCAACCAGTTCCCCTTCCTCCTCTTCAGCTAGTAGAAATATCAGATCACTGGTGCAAGCACACACACAGCACTCTCCAGGTTCACATGCACATTTGTGGATCCCTTGTACAGTGGCAGAGCCCCCCTGTCCACCCAGCACTCCTGCAGTTTTGGGGATGTTAAATATTCTAATCTTCCTGTTAAGACATTTGATTTTACACATTGAAGGTCACATGACGGAATTTCATGATGTTTCTGAGTTCCATTTTCTTTTTAAATGTTGGAAAATTTGTTAAAGCCCCTAGGTTAAAAAAACATTGCAGTCTTAGCGAAAGGATATTAAGGGGTTACAAAGCCAAACAGTTTGGCTTTGTAAAAGTCAGGAATACTATGATTAATGTCATCTGGGCACACTAATTTGACCCCTTTATGTGCACAACTTCTGTTACTGTGTAACTTAAGACACAACATTTGTACTATCAGGATTCCCTGATCCATTAAGTTTACCCAACATACCATTTAGAGAATAAATCACAGTTGGTAGAGGAAAATATACCATGCTGGATTTGACAGTCTGAGAGGGGCGAAGCTGCTATACAGCTCCACGCCCCATGTCCAACTTGCAGCAAGGCTGAAAAAGTATTCCCATTATGTATTTCAAGTAAACACACATGCAGAGCACACATAAACTCCACATACATACATATATACACGAGTGGCCACACAGGTAAATGACAGACAGACATACAAAGTGCTCACACAAACACAGACAGCACCAACGGCCTCATCCTGCTTGTCTCTCTGGCTGAGCAAGACAGAAGTTTTGTTAGTAGAAATGTATATACATATGTACAATGTCAATACCTGCAGCAGCTAGGTTCAGACACTCAATCTGCTCAGTAGCTATCCCTGGATCCCAGTGTCCCCAGTTACTGACACCCGGGCATATGAGTCCCTGAGGCCACAGCCATACTCCAGTTGGTGGTACAGACCATCTCCCACATGTGCGCACACACGCATACACACAGAAGTGGCCAGGAGTTCCCTGGTCCCATAGCCGCTCCATCCCGCCTGTGCTCTCACTCTTAGAGACACACAGGTGCTTCCCTACCCAGCGCTGGCCCTCAGAGACCCACTCACCCCTTGCTTCCAGGCCACTTCATCTATTCAATGTGTAGCCTGGCTTGATCTTTGCTAGTGGTAGCCTACTTGTTTGCACACCTACACTCAGTCCAGTTGCTGCACCACAGATCCCCATACACACACATGCACAGAGAAAAAAGAGCCTTACCAGAACATACTTAAAGATGGAGTTCAATAAGGAGATGGGGCAGATCACAGCGATCAGGTGCAGAGCATGGCCAGAGAAGCATACTGACCAGCCCCTACTTATATATGAATGGACAATTTAATTCCCTTATCCTTCTATTTCCCACTCTTCTTCCTCCCCAAATCACCTAAGCTCCTCTCTTTTTCCACCTTTGGTTCATCCCCTAAACATCCCATAGTAAGTCCCGTGCAATCCCCAAATGCTCTTCCCTGCATCCCGTACGGTTTCCTACAACCATAGGCAGCAACCCCCCTCAGTCAGATGATCTGTAGAGTTGCTCCTATTGACTTATTCTTGATTGGTTTCCTGCCTGGACAATGGGGATAATGACTCTTCTGGGAGGGACTGAGACAGGATGTTCCTTCCTCTGAGTCTTTAATTTGGATTCTTGCCTGCCATTGTGCCTCTGTGCTCACCTGGCCTTGGGGAGGTGGACCTTTGGTGGGCTGATGGCTCTCCTGTGATGCACACTGGAGCCACCAGGCAGGGTTATTTGCTCTCCTCCCTTGCCCTGCCATTGTCTCTCTGGGCTCCTTTGTGGGTGTGAGATAAGCCTTTTCCACATAAAAACAGAAATATAAAGGAGAGCGATGGCTGCAGGACTCCTGCTTCAGGAGTGAAAACAAAGATGATCCAAAAGTAAGGTGCCATGGCCAGGAACTGTTATGTAACTTCCCTAACTGTTCTTCAGCACACTGCCAGCTGCATGCCCCTATTTAATCTTGTGTTAATATCCTTCCCTACTTTGACCTAAATTAGTCTAGTATAAGTGGACATGTTCACTCTGATAGCACTCAGCCTTGCTCTGAACATATCCTTGTATGTGTGCTGCAATAAAAGATGTGCTGTCACAGCTGGCTAGAAAAACTCAGAGATCTGACTCCAGGTACGTTAACTGCAGTGAAGCAGCAGGATGATCAGGAGAAATGCCTGACTAAAACTTAACTCAAGCAACAAAGCTTTTTCTCTGTCCCACTTGGCTGGCCACCTCAATTTTAAAGCATCAAACGTTGCCTATACAGATAAAAGCCCAGAACAAGAAAAAAGACCAGATTTTTTAAGATGACAAATTTTAAACCTTTGACTCAATACAATTCTCAAAAAAGTCAGCACATTAACAGAAAGCTTTGCTTGCTATGTTCTTAACATTATCAACTGATATGGAAAATAAGTTTTTTCAGGGACAAAAGTGTCAACTAAAAATAAATTAATAATGGAATTAGATTTAGAATAATCTGTGAAAATATGGAAGGCTGAAATTTCCTCTGTCCTAAGCAAAGCTTAAATGTATAATGTTTGAAAATTCACCTTTTTTGGTTTTATTTATAGGCTAATGTAAATGAGCAAAATGTTGCCTAACCCTGCAGCCACAGAACTATGAATTTAGATGAGTCGTTATTGGAAGTAATTCATGCTAAGTCAGTGGACTATGGTGAGATTTCTAGGAATGTAGAGATGCTACATAAGTTGGATTCCAAATATGCAAGACTAACAGCACAATTCTCTTTATATTTCTGTTTGTGTCTACGTGACTGTGGTGTTTTTACCCAGCTAAACAGCCGAACTCCAGCACAACCACTCACTCACTCCCCCTCCTCAAATGAACAGGGGGAGAAAATACGATGGACAAGGGCTCAAGGGTTGAGATAAGGACAAGAAGGTTGCTCACTAATTACCATCACAGGCAAAACAGACTCAACAGTGTGAGATTAATATAATTTATTACTATCACTAGCAGACTAGAGCAGTGAGAAACTAAAAGCAAACTAAAACCTCCTTCCCTCCATCCACCCCCTTCTGCGTCCTCCCCCCAAGCGGCGCAAGGGAAAGGGGAATGGGGGCTGTGGTCAGCCCATATCGCTTTGTCTCCTCTGCTCCTTCGTGGTCACTCTCTGCTCCTGCTCCAACGTGGGGTCCCTCCCACGGGATGCCGTCCTTCCCGAATGGGTCCTGCGTGGGCTTCCCACAGGCTGCAGCTCTTCAAGAACTGCTCCAATATGGGTCCATACCACAGGGTCCATCCTTCAGGAGCAAACTGCTCCAGCACGGGTCCCCCACGGGTGGCAGCTCCCACCGGATCACCTGCTCCTGCGTGGGCTCCTCTCCACGGGCTACAGGCCCGGCCCGGAGCCTCCTCCTGTGGGGGCTCTCCATGGGCTGCAGCATCCTTCAGGCCAGATCCACCTGCTCCACTGTGGGCCCCTCCACAGGCTGCAGCGTGGAGATCTGCTCCATGTGGTACCCCATGGGCTGCAGGGGGACAGCCTGCTCCACCATGGTCCTCACCACAGGCCACAGGGGAACTTCTGCTCTGGTGCCTGGAGCACCTCCTCCCCTTCCTTCTTCACTGACCTTGGTGTCTGCAGGGCTGTTCCTCACTCCTCTCTCTCCCAGGTGCTGTTGTGCAGCAGTTTTTTCCCTTTCTTAAATATGCTCTCACAGAGGTGCAAACATTACTGATTGGCTCATCTCTGGCCAGTGGCGGGGCCCTTTTGGAGCCGGCTGGAGCTGGCTCTTATCTGACATGGGGCCGCTTCTGGAATCTTCGCAGACGCCACCGCTGTGGCCCCCCTGCTACCAAACCTTTACCATGTAAACCCAATACAGTGACTCTGATGCACAATAACTGTATCTTAATTTTGGTGTAGGTACTTTCTGTGGAAAAAAAATCACCTGTTCTGAGCATCCAAAAATATATTTAATATACTTTATGTCTGTGTCTTGATGGCATTTTTGGACAAAAACTAAGTATGTGATACTCCCTTTCATGGTTTGATTTCATTTGGAAAAGCAAGTATTTTCTCTGTCTGAAATAGCAAAAATGGGAATTGGGGGGAACTAGAAGAAGGGGAAATGGATTTATGATGGATTCTCTTCCAGAAGTTGGATTGAAAGAGAGAAATGGAACAAAACATCACACGTGCATTTCATTTCAGAGTGAGCTCTCCTGTGTTTCATAACTTGGGAAGCCCAGTCTCAGTTTGGACACATAAATCCTTTACCCTTATGTGATTTTGCACCCCGCAGGAAAGAGAGATCGGCTCCATTACAGCTTGTCCATAGCTCTGTGAAACTGCTGGCTAAGACTGACAGCAGAAAATCTGCTGTCTTCTTGACCATTATGAAGTTTCTTGCGAGGAAGAGGTAGGGTGAAGTTGTAGAAAATCTACTCTGGTTCTGAAAACAGAATTACTACATTCATGGTCATTTACTATCTTGAAAAGAATATTCCTCTGCTTCTCTTCATAATACTGAAGAGCAGCCAAATTATCTACACAGTGTGAACACTGGATGGAATTTAGATTGAACAGTATGACAAAGTATGCATGACGAGGCATCATGAAATATCACTTTGATCTGATATCATCTAAAATAGATTCATAATTTCCATGACATATATTTTTATTTCTGTAACATATTATCTTAGTAACCGTTTTTAGATCACTACATTTACCTCTGTTTCTATCTTGCCTAAACAACATCTCTAGCTTGACTACTGTTGTGGTTTAACCCAGCAAGTAGCTAAGCCCCACACGGCTTTGCTCACTCCCCCCACAGTGGGATGGGGAAGAGAATTGGAAAGGGCAAAAGTGAGAAAACTCATGGGTTGAGATAAAGACAGATAATAGGTAAAGAAAAAGCTGCACATGCAAGCAAAAAAAATAAATAATTCGTTCACTACTTCCCATTGGCAAGCACATGTTAAGCCATTTCCAGGAAAGCTGGGCTTCACACATGTAATGGTTACCTAGGGCTTCACTTTTATAATGGTTACCTGGGAAGACAAACACCATAGCTCCCAAGACCCTCACCTTCCTTCTTCTTTCCCCCATTTTTTATTGCTGAGCATGACATCATATGCTATGAGATATCCCTTTGGTCAGCTATGGTCAGCTGTCCTGGCTGTGTCCACTCCCAACTTCTTGTGCACCTGGAGCCCACTCACAGATGGGGGAGTGTGAGAAGCAGAGAAGGCCATGAAGCTGTGTCAGCACTGGTCAGTAGTAGTGAAAACATTAGTGTGTTATCAACACTGTTTTGGTCACCAATCCAAAACATAGCACCATATCAGCCACTTGAAGAAAATTAACTTTATCCCAATCAAAGCCAGTGCAACTATTTTCAGTCCAGATTTCTTTTCCAGCATGTTTTTGTTACCTGTAAGTACCTGTGGAACCCAGTTCTTCTTGTCAGGTATATATATATGTGTGTGTGTACATTGCTTCTGCTGTGAACAATTTTTCATGGGAGCCCTAGATGGGGTGGGTGTGTGGACAGCAGGTTGAGGGAGGTGATTCTCCCCTCCCTGCTCCACTCTTATGAGACCACCACCTGGAGTACTGCATCTACCTCTGGGGCCCCCAGCACAAGAAAGACATGGACCTGTTAGAATGGGTCTAGAAGAGGGCCGCAAAAATGACCAGAGGGCTGGAACATCTCTCCTACAAAGAAAGGCTGAGACAGTTGGAGTTGTTTAGATTGGAGAAAAGAAGGCTCTGAGGAGACCTTATTGCAGCCTTTCGAGACTTAAAGATGGCCTCTAAGAAAGATAGGGAGAGACTTTTACTAGGGCCTGTAGTGTTAGGAAAACGGTAATGGTTTTAAACTAAAAGAGAGTAGATTTAAATTAGGTATAAGGAAGAAATTCTTCACTATGAGGATGGTGAGGCACTGGAACAGGTTGCCCAGAGAAGCTTTGGATGACCCATCCCTGAAAGTGTTCAAGGTCAGGTTGGACAGGACCTTGAGCAACCTGATCTAGTTGGTGGCATCCCTGCCCATGGCATGGGGGTTGAAACTAGATGATCTTTAAGGTCCCTTCCAACCCAAACCATTCTATGGTTCTATGATATCATATGTACACACTTATATGGGCATACAATGATTATTTAAATATGCAAACATTTTTACTTGCTAAAATGCCATTATTGACTTGCTAGACAAAATATAACAACCACTACTTCATGTTTTATTTATGTTTGCTCTCTTGTCTCTTGCAGTTCATTTTTCTGTTCCTTTTTCCTTTTCTCTACCTTCGTCCAATTTTCCTTTTCCTGTGTACCTGTCAGACACTTACACTACTCCAAATATTTTGTCTTCTCCAAACTTCTCTCTCTTTTTTTCCTCTTCTTATAGCTCTTCATTTGTTATACTACCTCATTGTCAGAGGCGTTTCCTAGTTATTCATGTAAATTAATTCCTTCATTAAGAGTGGGTTTCTTCGTTGATAACTGAATTTCAAGCAGTGTCATAAAAATACTGTGTGATAAAATTTACGTCAGTTAAAACTTGGCAGCAAATATTGTTTCCCTTTGAAAAATGCTTTATATTTCTGATTTCATAATTCTGAACCTTCACTTCAGACAAGCACTTCAAATTGATTGTTGTTTAACAAAAACAAAAAGAAAATATATATAGTAATGGATTCAGAGTTCAGAAAGTTGGCCTTAAAAGGATTCTATCAGGATGACCTCTGATTTTTTCACACACAATTAGCAAGCAAACAGAAATGTAATGACAGAACTTACAGGAATTCTAACATGTAAGCCCATTATTTTTTGTTCTGCGGTCACAAGATCATTGTTATTTCCAAACAATGTATATCAGGAAACAGGTTGGTACTTTATGATCATAAACATTTTTAAATATGTTATTCAGTTCATTTCTCCCTTCAATATCTTTAGCCAAAAGCAGTTATTTATACTGTTCTACTAGAAAGTAATATTTTTCCTAAGCAAATCTCTAGCTAATAAGCAGAGAAACTCAGATGTAACTAAGTAATTATGCTAAATAGCACAAGGAATTTTTATACTAATGGTAGTTCATTCATAAGAAAGAAATCACCTCAGGCAATTATACACTTCAGATTAATAGAAATAATTTATTTTGTCAGAGACTTTCTTATATGCTTAAACATTACCTTTTGTCTTAAACTCTTTCCTTAATTGTGCAGCTATTCTGGAATTTAAAAAGTATAGCCTTAATTTTTACTCCATTAACTTTTATAGAGCTATAACATTGAGGATTGTCTCCTATATGCTTTTGTCTCAAGAAGTGCACTTAAAGCTACAGTAAACAGGTGACTAAAATTTGTCCCAGTTTGGGAGTGTTAGTAATTATCAGTATAAATGCACCCCTATCAGTGGGATGTACTTTCTTTATTTTAATTCTAGATCTCCATAGCTTATTTTGTTGTTAAATGAACAGTCAACAGGGGCTCAAAGGAATTTTTTCTTCTACCCATGTGTGACTAGAGTCACTAATTAATTTTTATCACATTAAACCCCTTAATTTCTATGAGTGTTTGCATTGGTTTAGCCTATCAGAAGTGTTTTTGCATGAAAAAAATTTCTTATGTCAATGTGTTGACTGTTAGGGAATTAGTGAAAGAACAGTGAGTATCTAGTGATTCTGACTGATGATGGTATGGTACTCCAAAAAGTCTCCTTTACAGTATACATGATATATTCCAACTTAATGTTAGTCTAACAAAGTAGGAAAAATAAACACATGACAAATACAGCTATTTGTTTATGTTTAATTTGACTCAGAAATGATATACACATCCATAATAAGGCAGGAACATTGAAGTATCAAGGGACCAATTGTTAAAGGTATTAAGTGAAGATAAATAACAGTGAATAATAAGAAGAAATTCAAAAACGTCATGAAACAAGTGCCTGTCAGAGAACCGGCAAAGGAAATAAAGATAATTGTAGACTTTGGGCATGTCAACATATTACTCAGAAAGGACAAGATGATAGCAGAAAAATGATGGATGTTATGAAGAAGTTAAGGGAGATTCCTGCATCAAAATCTTTGTAAGAAATTAGTCTGAAAACTGTCAGGAGAAAAGCTTTAGAATCACTTGATTTAATAAGTAATAATAAGCTGCTAGAATTCAGACATGAAACTACTGAATTAGTTGCTGTGTGTAATATGGTTTCTAAATCAGCCTTTGTACCAGAAACAAGAAATGTGCCAACAGTGATAATAAAATAAAAAAGGGACACTTAAGCAAGTCAAAGATAAATATATTGTGCCTCACAGATCTCTTGAAGTTCCTCAGAGGAGTCAGTGAGCCAATGATCCAGATGATACAGGTGTCCAGATAACTTACAGTGAAGTCCTTTTTAAAGGACCTTAGTTAATTTCTTTAATCTGCTGTAGGAAGCAGAAGGAAAGATACACTTGCAGATTACTAACATCAGTTAAATATAGTAAGTGAAGGGTAATGAGTGGCTTATGGACACCAGCAGAACATCTCACAAATCAGTCATGGAATTAGTAAATGAAATTTATATTTTATGAAATTCATAAAATATATTAGGTCTAAACAGTAAACTTTGTTGCCATTATGATGTATTTGGGGTTCTAAAAAAGTAAAACAGAGATTTACAACAGAATCTCACATGTTGACTGTTAGGGAATAAGTGAAAGAACAGTGAGTATCTAGTGATTCTGACTGATGATGGTATGGTACTCCAAAAAGTCTCCTTTGCGGTATAAGTGATATATTCCAACTTAATGTTAGTCTAACAAAGTAGGAAAAATAAACACATGACAAATACAGCTATTTGTTTATGTTTAATTTCTTTTATCTTTTTTTTTTTGTTGTTGTTTAATTCTGTGAAACAGAAGATGCAATTCAATATTGTAAAGCACAAAGGAGAAAAATAGTCCTTCCTATATGTGTACAGCAGCTGGCAAAGAATTAGATATTTATTGTCAAGAAATCATTTCTTTCATGAAATCATCACAGATAGATCATTTAAGATCCAGGTCCAGTCAAATACAAGCAGAATATAGAAATTTAGTAGGGAAATAGTACTGAAGGAATGAGGAGATATAATTTTGTAATATAAAACCAGAATTAAGCAGCATACTATAGAGATAGATCACAGGACGTATGGAGATATGTAAGAAAAATATAATAGGTTAGGACTCTTCAGTTTGACAAAGAGACGAATGTAGAAGTTTATGATAATAAAAGGCATATCTATTCATAAAGGCAAAGAGTTATTTTTCATAACATATAAAACAGAGATTAGTGAATAAAATTAAACAAGTAAAAGGTCAAAACAAGTTTTTGTTTTTCCTTTCCTTTCCTTTCCTTTCCTTTCCTTTCCTTTCCTTTCCTTTCCTTTCCTTTCCTTTCCTTTCCTTTCCTTTCCTTTC
>VXAL01009201.1:49282-79564 GCA_013399475.1 Chauna torquata
TGCTCTGTGTAAGCACTGCTCTGCAACAGCTAAAAACAACAGTGTGTTATCACCATTATTTTCATCAAAAATCCAAAACAGCATCATCCAGGATTTGGACTCAATGATCCTTGTGGGTTCCTTCCAGGTTGTGATATTCTATGATTCTATACAAGCTTCTATGAAGAAAATTAACTGTATTCCAGGCAAAAGCAGGACAATTGGCTATGCATTTATCCTACTCCAGAACAAAAAGTGCTTTGTAGTGACCTCTCAGTCAAGAGGTGACAGCACAAGTCTGAGTTATTTTAATATCTGATGAGATGCCACAGTTTGAGTTACTCAGTGTTTGTCTACCCGGGAAAGAGCTTCTCTTTGTTTTAACTACAAATCCTTTTCTTGTTTGCACCTAAGTGCACTGAGAATACATATATGGAACAGAAGGATGAATTTGACCCTTCAGTTTAATATTTATATGTCAGCAGTTTTAATTTGCCTGTATTGTTATAAACGAAAGGGCAAATACAACTATCTCTAACTCAGTACTTTGCCAATCTTTCTACATTATTTACCAAATACTGCGAAAAATCCTTTCATTTCTGTTAGCAAGGTTACAGACTCACTGTCCAAGACTGTTACACTGTACTTGCCAAAGATGCTGAATGCCTACTGACTGGATGCAATCTACAAACCCATTTTAATATCCATACTACAAAATTACTATGCAGAGCTATTATTCTATCACAGTATATTTAGTAGGTGTGTGATTTCAAAAAATATTTGTGTTAGAATATACATATGGGTTAACTGTGAATAAAAATGGACCTTCTGTTTTTCTGTTAACATCATTGTATAATGATAGTATGTAGAGACAACCTTGTGAATTCAAGTAAAGGCTCTTCTCACATTAAAACACATACATCATAAATGTGAATCATTGAGTTAAATATTATACAGACAGGTGTGTATCCCTAAATTTAAGGTATGAACAATTAATGGAGTAATAGTACAAGTTTAAAGGCAGTGTCATTACACAAAGTTTTCTAGGGTGAATTTATCTGAAACTTTTTTTAAGAACAAGAGTGTTATTGGCCTGAGTCTCCAATACCCCATAGACTCTTCTCGAAAGCTTAGTTTCTATATTACCTTTTGAAGTTGTTGCAGGATAGGTGGGCAGTTTGCATTACCAACAGCCTAATTAGGAAGAATAATGTCCTTTGGGACAACAAAACCTTCTTCATATTCAATCATCTAGTCCAAAAATACACAGGGTGAGGTAACGAATCTTAAAAATGCCAATTTGGTGAGTTTCTAATCACAGATACTTCATCAGCTGACAACAGAAAAACCTCAGTAGGTGTAGCACTTCAAAATCTGGGACAATCTACATGTAATTTCAGGAATCAGCAGGGATACACAGCTGGATAAAAATAAAAAGCTTGCTGTAATTGAAAATTGCCTTGCAGCTTCTTTGTGATTAAAATGAAGTTCAGTTCCTTGAAATCTTGTTTAGCAATTAAATCAGTTTTACTTAGGCAGTGAAATATTGTCTATTATCCTTGAATGATAAAACCAGTACAGCCATGCTTTAACATTTCATGCTAGTTGAACATGTATGCACACAAAAATTTGGCAAAATCCATATTGAAAAACTAGAAGGCTTTCTTTCCAACATACTCAAGAAAAGCTTTCTGTCACTAGAAAAGGTTGTAGTCATCTATATTGCTTGCAAATAATTTTGGTGAAAACCTGTTTTGTTTTCTACCAAAAAAAAAAAAANAACCAGTACAGCCATGCTTTAACATTTCATGCTAGTTGAACATGTATGCACACAAAAATTTGGCAAAATCCATATTGAAAAACTAGAAGGCTTTCTTTCCAACATACTCAAGAAAAGCTTTCTGTCACTAGAAAAGGTTGTAGTCATCTATATTGCTTGCAAATAATTTTGGTGAAAACCTGTTTTGTTTTCTACCCTCCTTACTTCTAAATAGAGCAATTGTATCCAAAAGCCAGTGTGATAACTTTATCTAATAACTGATCAAATTTAAGGTTTGACTGAAATTTAAAGTTAACATCTAATAGAGTCCTTGTTTATTTTGTTTTTCAATTTTTGTATCTATTTGTTTGCTGCGGAGAATTGAGAAGTCTGAGAGATGATTTTCTTACAATAAAACAGGGATTAGATACTTCAAATATCAAGAAACAATTCTGAATAAAACCTGAGAGCTTACAGCTCTTAAAGCCCTTTTCATTGTAATGTTCCATCTGTTTTTGTTTTGTTTAGTTTTTATGTTCCAACATAGTAAGTCTCCAGTTCTCACTAGGTTTACCTAGGAGAGAGAAACCCTGAATTAATAGAGTTTTTACCCTGAAAAAAAGTAAACTACCTGGATCAGAAAGGTAACGTTCCTAGCATTAAAAATAATAATAATAATAATGTAACTTCTAATCTCCAGTAGAGAAATCACCTTTCTTATGCATATCCTTTTCTAAAACGTGCACGTAGCCATATTCATACACTAACACTTACTTGTGTCCTGGCTTAGGCTGGGATGATTTTCTTCCCTGTAGCTATTATGGTGCTGTGTTTTGGATTTAGGATGAAAACAATGTTGATAACACCAATGTTTTAGTTGTTACTTAGCAGTGCTTGCACTGAGTCAAGGACTTCTCATGCTGCCCTGCCAGTGAGTAAGCTGGGGGTGCACAAGAAGCTGGGAGGGAACACAACCAGGACATCTGTCCCAAATTGACCAAAGAGATATTCTGTAATATATGATGTCATGTTGAAAAATAAAACTAGGGGGAGTTGGCTGGGGGGGCTGCCGTTGCTCGGGGATGAGCTGAGTGTCAGTCAGCTGGTGATGAGCAATTGCACTGTGCATCCCTTTTTTTTTTTTTTTAAATTCTTGTTTTCTTCCCTTACTTATTAAACTGTACTTATCTCAACCCATGAGTTCTCACACTGCTACCTTTTTTTTGATTCTCTCCCCCATCCCACTGAGAGGGAGTGAGTGAACAGCTGTGTGGTGCTTAGCTGCCTGCTGGGTTAAACCACAACTTGATTCTTTCCCTGATGTGCATTTCTTCAGTATATACTTCCATAATTATGACTTCCCTAATACTAGTATAATCTTAACAAGATATCAATTCAGAAGATAGCAATATTGAAATAGGTTAAAGTATTTAAATTTGTAACTGAAACAGTAACTAAAAGGGCTTTTTTTAATCAGTCTTTTGTCTCAATATGTTTCTAAGATATATTCAGTTCCAGGTAATTGATATATCATTCTAACAATTCCAAAGAGCAGAAGAATCATAAAGTAGACTTTCTTGGCAAAGAACAGATGACCTGCAATACCTAGATTACTCTTGCTGCACTGACTAAACTAGTGAAAATGGCCTGAGAGTACACATCAGAGTATTTGTAATATAAAAAAACAGAAAATTTTGACTCCAAAAGAACTTGAAATTAGAAAAAATATTATCAAATTCTATGTGGAAATATTGTTCAAAACAGCCTGCTTTAAATGTACTCTAAGAGGTACTGATAGGTCACTTGAAAGTCTTAAGTGAAAAATAGGGAAATTAAGGGAGACAAAATTAGAAAACAGAAAAGCACTCAGTCCATCAAAACAGGATGAGGAAAAGAAGGAGGCAGATTTAAAAATGAACAGAGAAGAAAGATATAGAAAAGAGGAGAAATAACTGTGAAGGTACTCTAAAAAACTCATATACACATCCAATAAGTAATTCAGGAAAAAAAGGTGTACTAGCTACATAAATAAAGCACTCAGTGCCACCATATTTTAAAACTGGGGTGGCAAATCTAGAACTAATGTTACACTTAAATAACTGGGGATAGACAACATTGCTATTTCAAGATGATCATTATTATTGTTATTATTATTATCTTTAGTATTATTTTAGGAAATATTTCTGTACCTATCACAGTTACGGACAAGCTTCAGAAGCAAGTGGCACATCAGTTACTAGCTATCATGCCATTAATCAGTAAGTTCAGTGTTCTTTTGGATAACAACATCTAGATGCTCTAAATAACAGAATATATTCCTCAACAAAAAACACACACTTTTTATCTAGAATTCCCTTTTCTACGAAATTTGTGGACAAATTCTCTGCTGTCTTAGGTCCAATGAGTAACAGTGAACTTACAGATCAGTAGATACTCCTAGCACTACATTAATGTACTTTATAGTTACTGTCACTTGTACTTATATTACAAACACATTATAAATCTATCATGCAAACACATAAAATGTGTCAATTAATGTGTTAGCATGATAATTATTTTCTTTACAGTTTTTCATTATTGAACTTGAAAAAACTGTTCTTTAGCAATGAGTGTTTGGTATGAATAGCAAATATGACTAATGGTTCTAAGAACCACACAAAACAAAAAGTAAAATCTAAAGAATTTATTTTTAAAGATGAAATCTAAGGAATTTAATATGGATCTAGAAAATAATTCAGGCTACTGAGGGACTCTTGGCTGATATTTGAATAAAGTATGTGACATTTTAACTCTGTCTGCATTTAACCGTTGAAAATGTAATGTTTCATATTTTTCTCTATTTCTTTTTTAAACATTCTTTTCATAAAAAAGCATGGAACAATATTCCAGATGTACTAGAGTTACACTGCCACAGGAAATAGCTCTTTGTATTTTCTGATTCTAGAATCTGCTGGGTTCAAAACTAGTCCTGTAGTGTGAAGTAGCACATTTTTTCAGCTGCAGTTGAGCAGAGAATCTCAGCTCTTAATATCATGGATCAAATCTTCAAAATAAACTTAAAATATTTTGTAGTTCTTGAAGAATTTGAGCAGCTGTACCCAATATATATTCTGTTTAGTATTTCATACCAGCAATCATCCATTTCCTTATCAAGTTTTTTTTTTTTTTTTTAACTGTACTTGCGGGAGCATCCTACTATTGCCACAATCAGAAAAAGCATGCAGTATTATTTCTTCAATGTGACTAATTATATGTCTACTTTTACATTTTGTGTCTGGTATTTACAAATATAAAAATATTTTGAAACACTGCATTTTTCAGAAGCTGAAGGAAAGATTGAATATTAACATGTATTTTTTTTTTTTTCTCCACAAGATATGCAAAAGCAAGCCAAAGAGGGGTGTGTGTATGCAGAAGGGGAAAACAACCAAACCAAACCAAAACACAGTCTCTTCATGCTATGGCTTGGGAGAAAGCAGTGTACAGCAGATCCAGCATTTATAGATTATGTGAGTCATGACCAGAATCTCACAGACAATGTGAGAGTTCCCTGCTAGGGTCTGGCTTGTGTGAAGGTGGGCATGAGACTTGCATTTGGCTTCCTAACTTACCTGGCACCTGGGGAGCATGAGGACCTTTCTGAATAGGCTGTAAAACAGGAACAAAGCATGTGGTAGTTTCCAAACTGCATATTGGAAGCCCAGAAATGCTGTTTGTAAGAAAATATTAGCCACAAATCACAATAACAAACCACAGGATGAGCTCTTCTGCCCCAGCTGTTACAATCATCTCTTCCTGTATTGCAACACTCTATGTCCAGATGTAACTTCTATGATGGATTCCACTGTTTATGTCTTAGGCTGAAAGGAGAGCTTGATACTTCTTGTGGAAGATGTAAATGGTGAGGATGCCTCATCTTTGGGAGGGTGCGCTCTGACACATGCAGTGCAATATAAGGGGAGGGAGACGTGTGAAAAAAGGAACAGGCTTCTTTGCATCTGGAATGATAAGCACAAAAGCAAAAGGACATTCACACAGACTGCATTAGCAAGAGTCTAAGACTACAGGCATGTAAAAGTTGGTATGCCCAGTGTTGAACAGGAACAGCAGAGGGGGATGGAAGCTAGAAACTAGTGATTTCCGGCAATAGAAAAAGGCTTTGTCTCCCCCTTCATGTGCTTACGTCAGAGGATAAGCTCATAGTCTCAACAAGAAGGCAGTTTAAGTACAATCTGAATATCTACTGGACAGAATTATGACTTCCAAATTTGAAATGTAATTGTCTTTTCAACTCCAAATCATTAACTTGCTTTGAACTCTTCACTGGAGAAAAATAATTGCAGAAATTTGAACTGATGTAACACTTTGTTAATTATATATTGCTCTCAGTATGCTAGGTTCCTAGGTATCTTGTAAGGTGATTATTTTTATTGTCTGTGACAAAGAACTGTGATATTACTTTTCTAGATATATTAGTGAATACAAGAAAATGAATGGGAGAAAATAGGGTTAAGTTACATAAACAATTAATTATGATAAGGAATTGCTTTTATGTCTGAATGATTGGTCTGGAATTATTTAAAAAAAAAAAAAAGTGAGTTTTATCCCATCTGCAGTGAGTTTTAAGACTTTCTTAGACACAGCAAACCTGGAGTGCGGGTTTTGAGCTAAAAATAATGCCATGTGGCAGGTTAAAGCTGAATTTTTAAGTTCTTAGAAAAGCTAGTTGAAAAATGTAAGTTTCTGAAACAAGGACTTTTTGTGACAGGCACAAGAAAAATTCTGTTGCCAGTTTTAAAGTAGGGTACCTAGCTAAAGCTAAATATAGACTATTTCTCCTTGTAATAATTAGTACACTGTCCAGAAATTCAAATCCCTGTTATCCTTGATTCAGTTCATGAGTTTTAGTTTCTTGTCTGCTTGCCATTAGGGAGCCATTGACTCTATTGTAGGGCAGTCCTCCCAGCATCTTCTTTGGTTCCACTTTGCATAAATAAACAAATATCCATTGGGCCAGAAAGAAAAAAGCCCAGGATGAAATCACTTGATTGTTTCGCAGCACGGATGAGTGCTCTAAATTGCTTGTCTCTCAGGACCTGCTCATTTCTAAACTGCTACTAAGACAGTTGGCTAAAAAGGCAGATTAAAAAAAAAGTCTCCCCACAATATCGTGGATGAGTACAAGCCATCTGGGCTACTGTGACCTAAAGTACCACTATGTAAACTACACCAGACAGAGGAAGAATGTATGTTTTACTGAAGTGAGTTTTCTGACTTTGAGAGCAAACTGTTCTGGTTTTGACACCCTCTTCTGTGGAATGAAAACATTCTTGGAGACGAACAAGATTATAAACTTTTTGCAGGTTAATGACACAATAATCTTCTGTGACAGTTCAGGAATGAGCCATATATATGTTGACAAGCAGATCTAAGTGGCCAGTAATTGCTAAAACCAGTGATGAACAATGACTATTTCAGAAGATTCATTTTGCTAAAGAAATATTTTTTGTACAGCTACCTTCAAGTAGTTTGAGGCATACTGAAGACAGAAGAGTGGTCCTTTCAAAATAATATGTTGAAGTCTAAATGGATATGGGATGTGGGTGTTTGAATCTAAAGAAAAAAAATCATAGGGGAGAAACTGCATTGTTTTTAAAGTATTAACTTCTTTGAGAACATATGTGGGTTTTGTAAATAAAATTTCAAATTATAGCAAAGAAAAAGCCCTTATTATTTACATCAGTATATATGTTAACTGAAAAATGGATAGCCTAGAATGTAACTGCTAAGAAAGAACACCGTACAGTGTCATAACCAAACCTGATAGAAACAAAGACACTTTAGTATGAATGATGTAATGTAAGGACTTCTTCATTGCTCTTTTTTGTCTCTTCCAGGAATGTTTATTTTCTCTGATAATGTACTATTATGAGTAGATATAATTCAATCCTGAAAGCAGAACTGATGACATTACATTTGAAAGATAACAATTAAAACATATATTTTTCCTTTGTTCTTAAAAAAGAGCAGTAACATTTTAAACTCTATCTTGAAAATAATTTCCCATCTGATTCAAGGTTTCCCTTGAAATGGAAGCACTTTCAGGTATATTCACAAAGAGCACACAGTTTATTCACAAAGAGCTTGGAGCTGGTCTGAAACTATTTATGAATCCCACATGCTACTCCAGTTTATCACAGTGTTTTCCATGTGATTACATTGTTTTGAAGTAACAGGAGGCTACAAAATGTGAAGCCTTCCTTTCAGGCATAAACCGGTACAATTTCTGTATTCACAAGTCACAGAAAGGATGCCTCATGGGAGGTCTAACCCATTGCTTTCTCCTTATATTTAAAAGAAACCTATGCATGTCACCTGATATTCTGCTCTTTCTATGCATAAGAGTAATTCAGACACTTTCCTTTGCTTTCCCTAATACCTTATTTTATTTTATTTTAATTTTATTTTTGTATGCTAACTTGTACAGATATTTTAAATCAGATGGATGAAATGTCTGTGCCGGCCTTCAACTAGAGTAACATGCTTATGTAAGACATTAGTAAGAGTTATAAAACAAGACATTACTGTTAATTTCTATTTGTGTAGCTGAGAAGAACTGACCTTTGTTTTTTACATAGTAAGTTTTCAGAGAATCATAGAATGGTATGGGTTTGAAGGGACCGTAAAAATCACCTAGTTCCAACCCCCCTGCTGTGTGCACGGACACCTTCAAGTAGACCAGGTTGCTCAAAGCCCCATCCAACCTGACCTTGACCACTTCCAGGGATGGGGCATCCACATCTTCTCTGGGCAACCTGTTCCAGTGCCTCACCGCCCTCATAGTGAAGAATTTCTTATGTATATCTAATCTAAATCTACCCTCTCTCAGTTTAAAGCCATCTCCCCTTCTCCTGTCTCTACGCTCCCTGATACAGAGTCCTTCCCCAGCTTTTCTGTAGGCCCCCTTTAGGTACTGGAAGGCTGCTATAAGGTTTCCTGGAGCCTTCCCTTCTCCAGGCTGAACAAGCTCAACTCTCTCAGCCTGTTTTCATAGGAGAGGTGCTCCAGCCCTCTGCTAATCCTCGTGGCCCTCCTCTGGACCTGCTCCAACAGGTCCATGTCCTTCTTATGTGGGGGACACAGTACTCCAGGATGGGTCTCATGAGAGCAGAGTAGAGGGGGAGAATCACCTCCCTTAACCTGCTGGCCACACTTCTTTTGGTGCAGCCCAGGATACTGTTGGCTTTCTGGGCTGCAAGTGCACATTGCTGTGTCATGTTGAGCTTCCCATCCACCAGCACCCCCAAATCCTTCTCCTCAGGGCTGCTCTCAATTTGATCAGAGCTTTTAGAAAGTAAGTCCAAGACTGATTCTGTGGTGTATCCATTCCACTAAGTGGAAAGATGTTTTGTGTACAGTTTATAAGTATAATATTTCCATCACATTCTTTTCTGATTTTAATGCTTAGATCAGCTTTTGTTTCTGTCCAAACAAAATAAATGAATTGTTTTTATCTTTTAAATCTAGAAATGCTTGAAGCTTTATTCTGCTTCATTTACTGTATAAAATATATTGTTGCCAATATGGCTTTTGTGGTTACATTGAGCTTTACATCCAATCCAGAATTATCCAGGTGATTGATGTATGTGTGCATACACACTTATTTTAAATATGATTGTTACATTCTTTTCTAAGTTTATTAGGGAACAGCCAATATCCAGACAGTGCAGTTAGATAATGAGTTGCTTCTGCAGTGTCACTGCAGCTCACAAATGAAGCATGTTATCTGTCTCAATGACTCTATCCTGACATGCTGCCACCTATTGAACTCCCCAAGAGGATCTGTTTGGTACTGACAGCCCCAGAGAATCTGGTGATGGAATAATTTGTCCTTATCTTTAAATAACTTCTTTCTTGTTGGTGAAATACGGTAACAGCTTCGTTTACATTAGTGTTCTCTTCAGAATTTCTTCAATGACATTGCCTTACAAACACACTGAGAATAAGTTGGGCAACTGAACAGTTAAATAAGAAAATTATTCTTTATGTTAATGACATCTTTGAACAGCTTAGGAAACTGGACAGGCAAAAGAATAACTTAAACACTTTCAAATTCAGTGTTTCCATTTTTTTCCTTTAACTTTATTTTTGTGCTCTCAAATCTGTTTTGTTTTATGGACAGATTAATTATTATTCTGATACTGACGTTTCTGTGTTTGAACTAAACTTTTTGCATTTCCTTTTGTAGGAAGCCAATAAAAGAACAATGGGAAAGTTCCAAGATTCAACAAAAACAGAGAGGAAATATAGACAACTTTGATGGAATTCCAGATGTGTCTGCCTCCATCTGCCAGTTTTGTTTGCTCACACATTCTAGTTAATTAACAGTTAATATCACATATAAGATTCTGGGAAAGACTAAAACCAAGTCTTCCTGGTAATCATCATCTGTGAGAATCTGGTTCACATTCCTGCTCTGAATTAGGAGACTTAGTTTCGGAGACGAATTCTTCAGTTATGATCTATGTGCTCTTCTGGGATTTCATTTTTCTCTTCTAAATAGAAATTCTTTAATAGACTTTGGAAGAAGATACATTTTAATCTGAGTGAAAGGGACTATAATCATCTGGTCTTGAAAGCTTTGCCCCCAAATGGTGTTAAATTGCTCTAGACAAGTATAATTTGGGCTTTTTTACTAGAGGAGATTTAATCTGAATTTCCAGAAAGGGATGATAATGAAGCAACAGCAAAAATAAGAGAATCTGATGGAGGCTATACCCTCTGTCACTTGTTGCACAGGATAGATCAATCAGCCACCTTTGCAATCAAAACACTCATTATGTAGACAAATTGAGATGAGGATTAACGGTACTCAGTGATCCAACACATACGTGGAGTTTGTTGGATCAGAAGTGGGTTATTGGAAAGATGGAAGGCAGAAAGGACAGCACTAGCTCTTATGTTAAAAGCTGTGATTTATGGTGGTGGTAAGACAGTTAATGCTGAACAGAGATCCTTTTTGTATGTAGCTATTTCAAAAATCATTATATCATGACACTTTAGTAGGAATTCATTTTCTGTGTAACATGATACCAAAGCAAATTTAGAAACTGTGGTGATATTGGCTGAGAATGGAAATAAAGAAGAACAGGAAGGCCCTAACTGTATTCTTAAAACTGATACATGATATTCAAAATGTATTCATCTTCCAAGAACCCTTACACAATTGGTATTGCTATGAAAAGTTATGATATATGGAAACAGAAGTAATTTTTCATGACTCAGGTGCAAAACACATTTTGTGGTAGAGAGAGGCCTCATTTGATGTTCTAATATTTTAGTCTGTATAGCTATTGATATTTTCAGAAGACTGCCAATTACGTTATCACAGTGTGACATTTCTACTGCATTGGTGAAATAAAAGGCAATTCACTGAAAGCAGATAGTAAACTGCATTTTTTGTGAAATGCTGTGCATACCACACTAATAAAGATTAAATGGCATGCTTGAGCCTGTTCAACTCTGTATGCTAAGCATTCACATATTAAAAACAAACAAACAAACAAACAACAAAAAAAAAACCCCACAACTCTAAAAACTTAAATTTCAGTACATAGGTATGTCAGCAAGCATTTAACTTTTCAGTAAACTTCACCTCCTCCTTGAAATATATCAGAAGTCAAATACTGGCTAACAAATAGATTTTCTGCTAAGCCTGTACAACACTGGTTTTGACTTTATTCTACTTTTCAGTAAAATGAGCAGCAGTACAAAACTTACCTCTTTTTCTGACCATTTTAGCATCTGAAGGAAAAAGAGACATTCGTTAGATGCAACTAGAGTCAGTTAAAATTATCTGAATTTTGATTTTTAACAATTTTTTTTTGATTTTTAAAATCAAATTTGGCAAAAAAAAAAAAAAAAAAGATGGTTTGGTTGTCCCTCAAAAAAATCAACTCTAGAAATATCTTGCTTCAAAAATCATTGTACTGTTTTTAGAGAAAACAATCTTTATTATCCCTTTAAAATATTTCATTACATTATCTCTGAAGGTAGTCAATAAAAAGTTTTAGAAAGTACAATGGTTGCAGCAATTCTAAGGTCTGAAATTAAGAAGAGTGTGAAATATGAATGCATTGTTACTTATTTCTTCCTTATATTTTCAATATAGATTAGATAGATATGTTCTCAGTTCACCAACATATTGTTTTTGTAATATTTGACTATCATAGAAAGGTTTATTCTGTGATTAAAACACTGGAATGGAAATTCCTAATCCTTTCTTAGAGTTTATTACATGACCTTGTTCAAGACAACATAACTATAGTACAGATGTCTTTACGGTATTTGTTTCAAAGATGATATGTATCATTTTGGATTGATATTAGCATGCCCACCTAATCATCATATGATATGATGACTTTTGGAGACAATTACCACAAGAAAACATCTTTTGGGGTTCTGGTGAGCAAGAGTAATTCTTTGAATGATATGGCAGTTTTTGTTGTTGTTGTTTTGTTTTGTTAAGGGAAAATCCCTTATTTTATGTAAAATTTTCAGATCTTATGAAACCTGCAGAGCTGTTAACTTTAAAAAAAAAGAGTCTCCTAGAATTATTATGCTTTTTTTTTTTTTTTTAGAGAGAGAAAGACAGCAATCTCAATTACTTTTGCCATATTCTAAGAGTTTAGTTGCCTGGAACTCTAAAATAATGATCGCTTAACATGGTGACAATTGCCTGGCTGGTTATATTTTTTTTCTCCAAATATTCCTAATGCTTTCAGAGGTTGAAATGATTTGTCTTCATAAAGTTTGAAAACAGGAGGTTAGGAAAGTTTCTAATTGATTGAATTGACCTGAATTTCAGCCCAATTGAGTTAACAGCAATTCTGACAAGGTGTTTAAAGGAAACTATGCCCCACCTGGCATTAGCAATATTCTACTTCCTCAGCACTTACTTTGGGCTTTCAAACTTGATTATGGCCTATTTTGCACCTATATGGTCTGGAAGTTCATTGACAGCCATCATCCCTATGACACTCACGGCTGTTACAAACTCACACATTTCTAAATGCATAGATTATGCTATGTAAAATTGTCTGGAACCTACTCATATCCGTTTTTAAAGGTTCAGTGCAAATACCAATTGCGCTTACTGTCAGTGCAAATATCTATTACATGACTAAAAAATCTACTAAAAATTTAGTTTAATGTAAATTCAAAAAAGAAAACAACATTTTTTTTGCTCTTTTCAGTGCAAAAATTACTTGGAAACTTTATCCATACTTCAATCCATTATAAATTATCCTATTAATCCTTATATTTCTTTAATATCAATAACATCAGAATGTCAGAGAAGCACAGGAAGATTGAATGTTAATTTTCATTAGTTATAAATGTGGATAAACTTAAGGTCATGTACATATAGGTGTCTCTCTGGGATTTTTCCTTTGCTATGAACAATGTCTCGGACTGAAACTTCAGAGAAGCCACAGACTCAGCAGTTATCAGAATTAAAGGAAATTACTAGCAGACGGTTCATGCAGTGCAAGGAATCAGTAAATGGGATGGGACAACTGCTTGTTACACCTGTGCTGATTTCTGCTGTTGACTTGAAATTATCAACAGCAAATATAATTGCTTAACAATTTTATAAATACTGAGTTTTCAAAACAATGCATGCATTTGCTAGGATTTCAGTTATAATTTTTGTTGCATGTTTACAGAATAGTAATTTTAAATTAATTTTATGCTTAATTTATTTATCAATTTATAGAATAGGTAACATTTTAAAAAGATACTCTTAAGTTCATGTTGTACATCTTAACTACCTTTTAGATTTCTCTCACTTACTTGACATTCATAACGAAAATATTATTCCAGGTCTCCAATTACCTTTGAGAGATAAACACTTAGGTTGCTCTCATGAGTTTTAAATAAGGTTTTGATAAAGGGGGCTTAATAAATATTTACAACACTTCAGACGAAGTACCTTAAAAAGCATTTAATTAACATAATAAGAGATATTGCTATTCAGCTGTAATGATTATCAGTAATTGCACCACATGTAATGTCATATAATTAATACAGATAGGGAAATCATAAAGAAAACAAAAAACAAAAAACCCTCTATGTNTATGTTTTTCTACTAAGCTTTAATCCAGATACAGAAATGGTTGATTTTGATCAAAACAGGATACTAATGTATTTAGCTATAGGTTCTTCTGTGAGTCCCATACAATTCATTCAAACTCATAACCACGTGAACGATTAGACTGATGAATGAAAACTAATGATGGCTAATCCTATTAGATGTTTATCAAAAAGTCATAGTTTTCCTTAATCATTGCATTATGGGCATGTGAGTTACTGAAAGAAATTTGCTTTTTGAGATGGGAAACCAAATAATGTTTAAGTTACAACAGTTAAATAATGGGTGATGAATATAGTGTCAAGTACTACTGGTATTAATTTACGTTAATGTGGCACTACTGTTTTCAATAACATCACTGAATAAATGGATGGATGATATACTGTTTATATATGCATATGTGTGTATGTGCACACATATGCATTTATACAAATGTATACACATACATTATAAATATATATTTGCACACACACACAAAAACACACATTGTAACTGCAGTTTCTTTACAAAACCTTTCTTTTTATAGTGAAAATTGTAGTTTCTTTTATTTCTCCTTATTCCAAACTAAACGTCTGTAGAAAAATACATGATAACACAATGTCCTTTTAAAAAATATTGAAAAGTTCGTATTCCAGTTGCTGTTGACAGAAGTCACTAAAAGACACTCTAGAAGTTTGCAGCATAAAGGACTCAAAATTAATAGAGCACTTGTTTACATCTTTTTGCTAAACAGAGTTGTACAGTTAATAGGAGGAACTGTTCCTGTGATAAATGCATAAGGATATTTTTTAGAAAGAGGATATAAGATCTCATTATTTCCACAGTAATTAGCATTGATCTAATCTCAATTCTAGTAGAATGGAATTAAAATAAATTTCATCAAAGTCTCATAAGTCTCATAATTCAGGTTTCAGTTTCTCTGTTTTTTTTTGTTGTTTTTTTTTTTTTTTTTTTTTTACATGGAATCTATCTGCAGCTTTTTTGTAGTTATCTGATGTCATTCACTGAAACATGGGATCCCAGGATAGTTCATCTTGGAAGGGACCTCAGGAGGACTCTCGTCCTACTTCCTGCTTAAAGCAGGTTCATCTGTAAGGTCAGACCAGGTCGCTCAGTGTTTCATTCAGTCGGGTCTTGAAAACCCCCAAGGATGGAAACTGCACAGTCTCTCAGGAGCAACCCGTTCTAGTGCCTGTCTTCATGGGGAAAAATGTTTTCCCTATATACAGTACTTTGTTAAAACTTATAGAATCATAGAATCATCCAGGTTGGAAAAGACCTTCAAGATCATCAAGTCCGATCATCAACCTAACCTACTGAGTCCTACCACTAAACCATGTCCCTTAGTGCCATGGCCACATGTCTTTAAAATATCCCCAGGGATGGGGACTCCAGACCAAGCAACCCCAATTACCTCAGTTGCTCCTTACAAATCTTATTTTCTAGTCCCTTCACCAGCTTCATTGCTCTTCTCCATACATGCTCAAGCAAGTCAATATCCTTCTTACAGTAAGGGGCCTAAAACTGAACACAATATTCGAAGTGCGGTCTCACCAGTGCTGTGTAAAAGTGAACAATCACTTCCTTACTTCTGCTGTCCACGCTATTTTTAATGCAGGCCAGGATGCCATTGGCCTTCTTGGCCACCTGGGCACACTGCTGGCTTACGTTCAGCCAGCTCTTGACCCAGTCCTTTTCTGCTGGATAGCTCTCCAGCCACTTCTCCCCAAGACTATACAGGCGCATTGGGTTGTTATGACATGCTCACAGTCTCTCATCTTCCTGTGATGCACCACTGTGATTGAGCCTGATTCCATGTTCTTTTCAGTGAGGTGGGCTGCTGTAAGGTTCCCTCAAAGCCATGTCTTCTCCAGGATGAGCAAGCTCAAACCCCGCCAGCTTAGTGGCACCCATAACTCACTCTAGTTAATCAGTATCTTTCCTCTGTTGAGAGGCCCAAAAATAACAGCCTAACAAGTTGAGGAGTGGGGGAATAATCACTCCCACAGACCTTCTGGCCATACTTCTTTTAGAGCAGCCCGGATTGCTCTTGGCCTTCTTTGCTGACAGGACATGCTGCTCGCTCATGCCCAGCCTGCCAGCTACAAGCACTCCCCAGTCCTCATCAACAAAGCTGTTCCCCAGCTAGTCAGGCCCCAGCCATTATCAATACAGGGGAGGTCTTCCTTCACAAAAGCGGGACTTGGCATTTCTCCTTGCTGAACTTTATAAAGTTTGTGGTGGCCCATTCTTCCAGCCTGTCTAAATCCCTCTGGATGGCAGCCCTGCCACAGAGTTTCAACTGTTCTCCCTAATTCAGTGTCATCTGCAAACCTGATGAAAGTGGACGTTGTTACCTTTTCAATTCATGCTATTTATTTACTAGATATTAATCAGATTGTTTTCCTTGTTTGAGTGCGTGTGTGTGTTTGTGTACATGGAATTTATGTTTTTGATTGGCTTGGAGACAGTTCTTCTGATTACTTGTTTGGAAAATGGTTTAGCAAAGCTGGCTGTCTAATAAGGCTGAGATTGCCAAGCTTTATTTTGATCTAAAACTTAATACATATTTTTATATTTAACAAAAAAGTCTTATAAACATTCATCAGAAAAATATGTAACAATATTATATTTTAAGGGAAAAACATTGTCCTTTAAACTTGATGATTCAATATTAAGATATATGGATCAATTTTTTTGATGGTCTATTTCAGCAGCTTCAGTCATAAGTAAATATGTTGCATCTAAATTTGTGCCTATATCTATGTCCATATCAGGGAATTAGAGATCACTGTGATGGGTGTGGTTAGAATACTGGTAAATCAGGCCAGTCTTAAACTTTATTTTAGTAAAACAAAGCTTTACTAATTTCTTTCTTCAACGACACAGGTCAGGATAATGTTTAGTTCTTAGACACTATTAATCACTATGACTATGTACTCATTACAAATAAAAACTGTCAGTGTTTAATAATTATATTCTACATTAGCTGTGAGTATATAACACCATGACAGAATTATTTGGTCTCAATGTATAATTCAGTCTATAAAAGGGAAGGAGCATAGAAAAGAGGAGAAATATATTGAATGTTGTTGTATGGATCAGTGTGTTTATTCATGCTATAACAGCGTACCATTTCTTTCTTGTCACTTTTGTGGTACTAAATAGCTGTATTACACTGACATATTCCCCCAGAGATACGGATGAATACAAATCCTGAGTACTTCAAAAATTAAAAATACTTATAATGCTGAACCAAGATGTGATATGGTGTCATTGATTTAAATTAGAAAATGGAGATGAGAGGTTTAGTAATCTGATTTTTTTTTTTTTTTACTGGCTGGTTTAGTAATGCTAGAATCATAGTAAATTTAGATTGAATAATCTCCAAATTTTTGAGGTAACCATACATTTGTATACAGAATAATTCACAAAAGTTTTAGTAGGCTTTCTGCAGTTGCTTTCCTTGGGGACAAACACAAATTTAAAGAAAAGTAGCATTTTTTTCCCCCTTCTTTGTCATGCTTAGGACTATTTCATATGCCTCAAATGCAGACAAACATGCCACAAAGCCAACTGTCCTCTTCTTTCGTATGTCTTCCAAATAGGTACGTTAAGAAAATAGAAAATCAAACATTAAAGCTCTTGTCTTCATTACCTTAAAGTTCGTTCAGTCCCTGCTCCTTACATGTAAGTAACATCTTTTTATTACTTCTTAACATAAAATTCTGGTCAGTCAGATATCCTAACATATGTAGTTCAATTTTAGGCTAAAATAGCATAAAAAAGAACTTGTTCTCAGGCTAACTATTGATTACTTTATTGTAAGATTAAGAATTATATTTCTGTCAATGTAGACGTATGTTACATTCTACCACTTTATTAATCATCCTGGAATTGATACAAACTGACTGTAGATAACCATATTGAATGTATACAAAGAGAACAGTATCACTAAGAGTACATAAGGCATTTCTTAGGTATTCTATCATCCGTTTCATAGGTATTCTGTAGAACCAGTTGAGGAGAGTTCCCACCAATGACAGCATTTGAATATGATTTATCTTCAAGTACCTACTTTCCCTTCCTGTCTTGGATTGAAGGGCTAACATATAGTAATAGCCTTATGTTTCTATTTCATTTCATTAATATACATTATATATATATATATAATGACATGAAGTTGCATCAGGGGATGTTCAGGTTAGATATTAGGAAAAATTTCTTCACCAAGAGGATGGTCAGGCACTGGAACAAGCTCCCAGAAAATCCAAGATTTTTGGGTGGTCCTGTGTGGAGCCAGGAGTTGGACTTAATGATCCTTGAGGGTCACTTCCAACTCCGAATATTCTATGATTCTATGATTTTATGCAGACATATGTATTCATGTGGCATATGTTCTTAAAACAAGCTTTAGGACAGTGAGGAGAGGTGTAAGGTTTCAAATTCTGCTTCTTCAAGACTGTACATAGGGATAAGACTCTCTTAAGGTATCTGTTCTTCCAAATTAGATAGGTCAAAAAAGTTGTAAATGGAAACCTAGCAGTAGGCTTCTAAATATACACTTAAGCACCTCATTGTAAATGCCCTAATTTACAGATATCCTGACTGTCTATAAGTCCCATTGAAATCAATAGGAGCTGGAGAGATGTTGGAGAACAAGGATAGTTTAATTTTAGATTTTTAAAATTTTACTTCCTTTCCTCTGGTATTTCTTTTAATTCAGGACTGCACAGTCCAGCTGAGATAGTTGTTAAAGAGGAAATAAAATACTAAAACACTGAAGGAAAACCATTTCTGTTAGGTATTTTCAGGGATAGATTGGTATCATTTTTTTTCTACATTTACAACAAAATTTATCTCTAATTCACAAAATGAGCACTGCATATTGACTTCCCATATGAAATGATCTACAGTAAAAGAGGTCAGGATTTTTTACCCCATTACTGGTTTAAAACATGCTTTCAGTGCATGTGTCTTGTTTATTTGCTTGTGCTGTTAATTAGATGAAACCAGAAGTCTCTAAGCAACGAAAGCTCAGTCACTCATAGCTTTGTTCATTAGTGGGTGTAAGGCACTTCCTAACTCAGCCCATGAGGCTTTATCCGTGCTAATCTACTATTTTTCTTTTAAGGTCTCAGTATATTGAGAAATTCTAGTGCGTGTTAATTAATCTCTTGAGTAAGGCAATTTCCAGGTATACAGAAGAGACAGATTCATTCACCCAACACATCTATCATAAGTCTACTCTGCAATATACTTTTTACTTTTTAATGATTTTTAGGATCATGGAAACATTACAACATTCATGATATTATGATATCTCGTGAAATTCAGGTTCCTGGATTTATCTCAGGTATTACTATCCACGCAAAATAAGTCCAGAACTACCAAAAAAAAAGAAAAAAAAGAGAGATGAAAGAGATGTAGCTTTATTTACCACTTTTATTTAACTAAGAATGTGTTGTAAAAAAATATATATATACGTAAGTGTGCCTGCTTAAAAATAGAAAATAACATCAGAAGCAGAAAAGATTTTTTTAGGTGATGCTTATTTTACAGGATCCAGAAATTTAGTGATGAAACTGGATTCACACGAAGGCAACAGGCCTAAGTCTCTGTATCTTGTGCAAGTGGGAAATCTGTGTACAGGTAGTATCCCCTGCACACAAGATAGGCTGTAAGGAATGAAATCACTACTCCATTGATCATCAGGTGACCAAAGGAACACATAGATCATGATAACAGTAAGGTGCTTAACAGATAATTAAGACATAGAATTCTTCTGCATGTAGAGAAAAATGCACCTTATAAATAGCACCACTAAAACTGAAGTTGTAGATAAAAACTGGAAAGACTGTTAACACCATACAAGTGTAATTACTGAAAAATAAAAAAAAATAGCAAGCTCATTTAACTTTTGATCATTGTATTTCTTAAACTATTATTTAAATATATTGCTATCCTAAAATATGAAGAGCAAACTGATTAGAAACATTTTATAATGTAGGAGTATGGACGAAACCTTTTACTAAAATTTCAAGTCCTCCTTGAATCCAGAGCCCCAGGATAATATAAATACAGATAGAAATACTGAACTACTTGGGATTTTGTGTTATCCAATTACAATGAAACTGATCTTAGTAGTAATAATGAAAATGAATTCTTCTATACCAGCTCTTTGGAGAAAATGTTAGCCATATTCCAGTGTTTCAATTAAAAAAATAGTTCTTAAAATTGTATGTAGATTTTAATTGTTAATTTATCTTAATGTACTGTACAAATACTGCATCAAAGATTAGCTAAACTGACATGTGCTAAGATGACGTTGCATTTAGAAAATACCACCAGAGAGATTCTTGTTCTACAAACTAGTACAAATACTACAGTAATAATAGCTGACAAATCATTTGTCACTTTCAGAAGTTCTTTTATACCATTTGGAGGACTCTGCAATTTTTCAAATTGATTAAAAGCTGTCATTTGCAACATTGATAAAGTTCTCATGTACCAAAATCATTCCTATTCATGTCATTCACTCTTTGCCTCCTGGGGTATATTTTCCTAAAGGCAACAGTGAAACAAGCTGTATTTTCGTGGACAACCCATATCTTTCTCTGTTTAGATAACTCTTATGGTATATTATTTTACTGGATTTTGTAGCTTTATATTGCAGTAATTGTAATTTCTCTTTTTATAGGTACTTTATTAGTACTTCTTACATAATTTTGAAAACAAAGCCACTGAACCAATGTAAGCACAGATCCCCTGATTGTAAAACACTATAAATGAGAATGCTAAAAAGTTATTATTATTTTTTTTTTCAAATAAGGAGAATGAAGAAGTATCTTTCATCTATAGGGAAATGGTACATAAAACAAACAAACAAAAAACTAACAAACAAAACCAACAAACAAAAACAGCCAAGCAAAAAAATCCACTTCTGTACAGAAATAGTCAAGAATTGATTATAGCTTTATTATTCTTTCCTTCCAATTTTACTTAAAGATTTCTCTCTACATTTGTGTACAAATCATGTCTGTCTATGTTGTGGTTTAGCCCCGGTAGGCAGCTAAGTGCCACACAGCCACTCACTCACCCTCCCCAGGTGGGATGGGGAGAGAATCAGAAAGGTAAAAGTGAGAGAACTCATGGGTTGACATAAAGACAGTTTAATGGGTAAAGCAAAAGCTGCGCTCACAAGCAAAGCAAAACAAGGAATTCATTCACTACTTCCCTTGGGCAGGCGGTGTTCAGCCACTTCCAGGAAAGCAGGGCTCATCACGCAGAATGGTTTCTTGGGAAGACAAACGCCATCACTCTTAATGTGCCCCCTCTTCCTCCTTTTTTCCCCCAGCTTTTATTGCTGAGCATGACACCATATGGTATGGAATATCCCTTTGGCCAGTCTGGGTCACCTGCCCTGGTTCTGTCCCCTCCCATCTCCCTGTGCACCCCCAGCCTCCTCGCTGGCAGGGCAGCACAAGAAGCAAAAAAGTCCTTGGCTCTTTGTAAACACTGCTCTGCAACAACCAAAAACATCACCACTATTTTCATCAAAAATCCAAAACACAGTATTGTGTGAGCCTCTATGAAGAAAATTAACTCTGTCCCAGCCAAAACCATGACAGTCTACCAGTGATATAATTTTATTATGCGGTGTAAGTTAGATAAACAGCCTTCTGTGAAGGTGATGGGTTCTTTGTGTATGGGCTTGACTGCTGGTAACATGCTACTGTTATGGCATCTGTTATCTTTTGGGGATATTTAGAAGATTCTTTCTTCTTTCTAGCCAGATATCTGTATGACCAAATTTTTTCTCTGGGGATTGTGGCATTTGGTCAGATGTCTCAAGAACAGATTTAATTCTTGCCTAAGAATGGTATGAAACTTCTTCAAATTCCATGATTTTTTTTCACATTGGTTCCCCTGGATCCAGGACTTTGCTGAGACAATTTCTACCAAAAGTACTCTTTGTTGACGGTGTGTGTGTGTGAGAGCGTGCACGTGTATTTTCCCTTTTGCCCAGTGGCGAACTAATTACCTAGCAACCAGACTATTTCTTTTTCGGTGTTTGATTGTCATGCAAGGCATTCATGGTGCTAGGGGCTTAATTTATATATAATCACCATTGTAACAGTTTTTACCCAGAACTATTAGTGTTTCCATTTTCCTTATCTTCTTCATTTAATTATAAATAGTTTACAAGAAACAGAAAAAAAAAATGATATTCATAGCTATTTTCATCACATTACACAGACATAAAGTTTTAAAGCAGAAAAAGGGAAGTGAATAGATGTCCTATTAAATTTGTTTATCATACTCTATGCTTTCTAGATCAGTTCATATCTTTTGAAATGACGTGCATTTGATATAAACAAAAACATACATATATAATAAATGAAATAAATAGGCTCGCATGATCCCAATATCTCTTCCTGTTCAACCTCTGTGAAGAATTCTGCTTGCCGATAACTGTAGAACTATAAACTGCATCATCGTAACTTGTTCTAATGTACAGTTAATCACACAACCATAAGTTTCTTTCTCAGGCTGAACCAGATTAATGGAAGCTTACTGTATCTCCAGCTCTCTTCATGTCTATTGTGCAATTACTGTATATATGCTATACATGTCCTGAAAAAGCAAAATAAAATTAACTAAATGCAAAAATAAGATTAATAATATAATTCCAATCTCAAATGGAAAATGTAAGTACATGGATATTATATTGAAGCAACCATTGCATTTAATTTGAAGATGATAAAAAGGACTAGAAATTCAAGAATGCTAGCAAGATCTTCAGAGTTCTAGTCTAGATATTTTCCTATTAGAAAACATTACTTTATGGTATCATTGTTTGCGTGATATATACAATATAAGAAACACGTAATATCACAGAAATATGTAAATATTCATAGTGATCCTGCCTCTGCATATAGTTATGAAGTATTTCTGGTTACAAAAACCAGGATTTCTCTAATGATGGTTTCTCGTCTTAGGGACACAGAATTAGAAGAAAGGGTAACAAAGGGTCATTTGCTACTGCTGCAAACTACTACCATGTGATCCCTTTCTTAAAACTTTCTAGCTTCTTCCTGAAAACCAGTACCATTTCTAGACATGCTTTTAGAGCCTGGCAACCTGTAAAGATAGTTTCAAAACTTTAATTGTGTACCTAGGAAATTTTCCTAATTATATCTTAAACATATTCACGTTGAGTTTATACTCACTTTTCTTTCTGTTTCAGTTTAAATACCTTTCTTCCTGTCAAGAGGAAGGAATACTATAGTAAGCACCTCCTTGTTACAGTATTTGCACTTACATTTATCTTCGGACTTGTAACTCTGTAACTATTCCTTGTTTCAAAGTTTGCTCAGAAGTTCTGTTAAAGGTAATCCAGTCTGTCTGGTCTTTTTCTGATGTTTTTGTCCTTCATATGTACTATAGGTGCCATATTGAATTACCCTTAGTTATGCAGAATCATAAAAAAAAATTCCTTATAGATTTACATTCAAGTGTTACTGTGGAATAAACGTTATTATTGCTGAAAAGGTTCAACTCTGAGATCTGCTTCCTTCTGCATTATGTGTTAGCATTTCTGCACCTTCATTCCAATCAACTAAGAACATTCTTCTTACTGAAAACTAAAACAATACGTTTGTTTAATTTAGGATCCACATCTAGATTATCTTTAATCTATACTCTAGCATTTTTTCTTACATTGCTTCCTTTTTTTTTTTTTTCTTCTTTTCCTCTATCTTCAGACCTAAAAGTCATGTGTAGTTTTTGTTGCTGATTCGTTAATTTCTCCTTTCTTTTTTGGTTCTCTTCTGAGTCCCAATATACTTCCTATTTGTGACCATTGGTCTGTTTATGTTTGTGGATTTTTTCTCCTAGAGTCATTTCCTCCTTATTTCCCAACTTAACATGTAAATTTCAGACAGTTGTTGTCTTCAAGAACAGCCTAGGTTTCTGCAGATATAATCTTATTTCATTGCCTAATTACTCCTTTCAATGTTGCATGTATCCCATTTGGAAATTAAAGCTCTATTTGCAGCAGTAGTATAACAGTATTGGTTATAGACTTGCATCAATTTTCTGCACCACTTCTTTTGCATTTTGCTTACACATGATTGTCACAGAGGACTGTGTTTTCTTAGCCAAATCCCATTTAAAATTCCAAAATAGTATATTTTGCATGTCTTTCTGACTGTATTTAAGTGAACCTGTACTTAATTAAGCATCAATTCTACTGTTTGACCATGGAGAGGAGTCATGAACGGTAATGGGTGACTGGTGGACACAAGAAGAGTTAAAAAGCAATATCACAACCTCTATCTGCAATCCTAGGTACACACTCCTAGGGCAAAATATGCATGACATGGTCGTCCAAGCAGCATATGTGCTCACAGTAGAGCAAAAATTTTGTATTTCTTAGCAGGACTGATTCACAGATTCCTGGAATACCAAGAACTTAGAAAACAAATATATTGCTGCTTGGTCCAAATTCTCCTGGCACCATAGACCAGTTTTAAAGGACACAGATCTGCACAGAGGAATGTGCCAATTATTATTATTATTATTATTTCTGTGGTTATATGTTTCTGTTTTTAGATTCAATAGTTATGTAATACATAATCAATCTAAAAGTCTTTGAGTAGGGACACAGTGAGAAAAACTATCAATGTACAGATTTCATCTCCCTTTTGTTCTCCTTTAGGTCCCATTATTCTTGCTAAACATACAGTAATATACACACAGATGCCAACATGAGGAATGAAGATGATGTACGTCCTGCCCAATCAGTAACCTGAAGAATTCAAATATTTTCTGATGAGATAGTAAATCTGCATTCTCCTAGGCAGAAGACCTCTCTGTGTCCCAAATGTCCCACTCTCTCGCATAAATGCAGAATAAGTTTTGTGTAAAACAATAACATCTCTACAAATCTAGGCATTTTCTCTCCTAGTAGATAATCCTTTTGGAAAACAAACACCTTGATCATCAATCATGCCTTCTCTCAGGACCAGACCACAGCTGATGCAAGGCATGTCATGGACAGTCTTCAAACTAAACTGCTTAAAAACATTCAATGTTTACATTTGCCTTCTCTCTTCGATTGATATACATAGGTCTAAAGCATGACTAATTTAACTTTTCTCAAAAAAGATAGTTAATTTGCTATTTTCTTGTGCTTGTACTACATTATAGATTGTGATTTTGGTATGTCTTTCAAGCTCCCTATTTTTTTCCCTGCAGCTGGGTTGACTTAATCAAGACTCACAGCAGTATTGCTGGTAGTAAGCTTTACTTCTAGGTATTTGAAGCAGTTCATCTGTTTCTGCTTCAAATTTACTGTTCTCTCTAACTAGTTTATTCATTTTGTTCAGACTATATTTTCTTGCCTTTACGAACTCTGAAATATAAATCTTAAACTGTCTTCAAGGATTTGATGATCTGTCTCTAAAAGCTCAAGTTATTGAGTTAATACAATCAAGAAAACAGAGATCAGCTCTGACACTTCTTTTTAAGTTGTCTTCTCAGATGTACTTATAAAATATGGCTGACAAAATGAGGTAAAAAGAAACGTCTGAGGAGAAAATACTATTGAGTGAACTGTTAAGTTTCTTTGTGCTTTCCAAATTCTTAAGTCAAGGTAATTGATCTTAGCTTTCTGCAATACGGTAATGCTCCAAGATACAGAATAATCCTTTTGACACACTCTATCAAGTGCATTTATAAAATCAATAAAAACATTATGTAGTTCCTTGTCTTTATGCTCAAGGAATTTCTCAGTTAGTTGTCATAGAATAAACATCTGCTTGGTCGTTGTTCCTTGGCATGAAACCCCACTTGTTATTCTGCCAGTTGACTTCTGAAGTGCAGTTTCAGTCCACATCATATCACTCTTAGGAATCATCTTGCTGGCATAGTTTAACAGATGCACAGTATTTAATGCAGTTTTTTATTAATAGATATTTTGCAAAGAAAGAGACTAATAGAGTCCTTACAGTTCCAGCAGATGTGTCACAAATTACTTACTGTTGGCCTATTTTATTCCTACAGAGCTCTGGTCTTCTGAGAGCAAGAAACTTCTGAGATCCTTTTATTATCAGACTATCATTTTAAGAGGAATTGTATTGTACCTCCTATTCTAAAAATACATTTATAACTGTCTTTGGGGATTTTACTATTGGAGTTCAGGGAAAATTTATATTTCATTCCAAGGTATTTCTCACCATGTAAGAGTCTACTCTTCAAACTTTTACTAATCTTCTTTTACTACAACAGTCTCTACATCAGCAATTCTCTATTCATTCATAATGTTAAAACTGTAGTATTTAAAAATTATTAATTTGAAGAATTATGTGCAAATGTTTCCATTAAAAGACAACGCAAAGCATATGCCTTTAACGTGATTCATCTAAGATCGGTGAGAAACTGTCTGCTTAGTTAAAAGGAAACAACACTGTGTGTGCAAAAAATATTCCTTAAAATAGAAGAAAAAATCTTCATTATATTTCAGTTCACTATGCAATATATGTGTAGATTTCAGTGTACTGAAAATAATAAGCATGTCAGTATGTGTGGACAACATTAATGTGCACCTAGAAATGTGCACCTAATGTACAAAATCTTGTTTTCCTTTATTAAGATGTTTTTAGAAATCTCATGATGAGACCAACAGAAATATTAAAGAAACAATGAAAACTACCTTTGTCCCCTTTCTTCTTAAGATCACTCTTCAGATTCACAGCACCTCATGAAAAGAGTCAAAATAGATTTTGAAAGGGGGGATGCATTAACACACCAATATCAAACTGTTTTACTGTCAGAGAATCAGAACTTTCAAAATAAATATACTGGCTGTGGCAATTTTCAGAATTATGAAATTTGCATTTAATCAGCAAAATCAGTTTCAAAATCTCTAGAATAATGGTTTTTATTATGTTTTTTTATGGGTAGTTTAGCAAAGCTGATCTTTTTAACTTGAATTTGAGCTACGATTCCAGACATCTGCTTTCCTCATCAGACCAATTAAATTATGTCGTTCAGACAATTACAGTCAACAGGCTCTTCAGAGGCAGTATGTGTCACTGCACAATGGAAACTGCATTTATCTGACTGAAGTGCTATAAATTACTGAAGCATTAATTTTTATTTATTTTCTTATGCAAATTATTTAACTTTGAATAGTGCTTTGAATAGGACTGAAGTTTGTCTTCCTCAGATTAAAAGCCTTAGAATATTACTTTAGACTGCTAAATGTCCCCTTCTCAGACAGATGGTTTGGGGTAATACCACCTATATAACAGAAATAGCCCTGAGATCACACTTCTATAATAGTCCTTCCTCTGTCGGTTACCCCACTTATAAAAACATATTAATTTTCTTCAGTAACTGAAGTATGTTTTCGTTACTTAAAAAAAAGAAACGAAGCTATAGTTTTAGAGTTCTGGGCATTATGAATATTATTAGATATCCTGAGCTTGGATTATATTATCTATTTGAACTCAAGTGTATTTGAAAAAAAAGTGAATGGGTTATGTTCTATCATGGACTGAGTCAAGCACATAATAGCCTTGAATCATTACAGATGACGCAATGGAAACTAATTGTTACATAGCTCGAAAATCTACACAGATGTAATTATAAATAGGAAGATGTTAAATGAGACCAAGAGACAGAGGTCCCCCACATTATGATTATGAATGATCACTTCTTACAGAAAGGAATTTTTCATATGTATATTTGCTCTCAGAATTCACTTTATTCTGTTACCATTGTAAAACACAGTGTAGGTGGACAGCTATAAGCACAGTCTTTTTAGCTCATGCATTGAACTTATTGTGCAGGTTAATGAATGTCTGCTGATTTTGTTCAGATATTTGATTTCTCATTATATAAGAAAAGGAAGAAAAATACCTGCAATAATTGCACAGAGTGCATCGTTTACCTAGTTGGCCTGAAAATCCTCAGGGAGGCTGCATTTCAGAACCACAATTGTCTGATGTCTGATTCAGAATCGCTCACATCAGAGGCAGTCTTAAAACAATTACATATTTTCTGATTGCCTTAGTTTTTCATATGAGAGTGAAAGTAATCCTATGAAAAGGACTACATGCATGCAACTGCACACGTACATGCACGTGATGCATGCACATACATTTTAACATACACAAAATAAGGAACTAATCGAAAACACGTCTTAAGCTTAAGAAATTTTATATTCAGTTTACTTCTGGGAGAAATGCTGAAATTTTGTAGGCCACTCTGAATACTATTCGACACTGTGGTAACAATACTTCTCAAAAGGTGAGTAAAGAATTGTAAAAGTTCCTAAAGCATCATACAGAGTAGCTTGCTAGTTCATTCTGCTTTTAGGGTAATCAGGTTTTGTAATTCAGGGATTTGTTTTAAAATCCCTGAAGTGTGACCTTATGATTTCAACTGCAACATAACTTACACATAAACGTGTGTTAGCTGGTTTTAAAAAGTCAGTATGCATAAATGCCAATACCTCACATAACCAAAAGTTAATGTTTTTGTTCTCTGTAAGTATCTCTATTTCTCATCATTACGGTCATCAAATGAGCACTTGAAAACAAAATCAAGTACATTTTATTTAATTAATTTTTGGTTATTTTCCCTTCCATGTTATTGATTCATTTTTTAATTATTTTCTAGCAGTGGAAACTATTGAAAAATTATAACTGGGTTAAAAGAGTTCCCATTTATTTTTTTTTTAAAAGCTTTGCCAAATAAGGTTTTTCTTCATAGTACTAATGTTGTATTAACTATTTTGTCTGTTTGCAATTTTCTTTCTTTTATCTTCAATAGTATACCATACCAATTTATTGTACTGTCAAACACCCTGAAATAATGTGGATGCATACAGTTGATTTCCTTTTGCAAATCCAAAAGTGATACCAAAGTCTAGCAATGTTTTTAGCAAACAAGAAGGAAGTTTTCCAGTCTTTTTATCTCACCTTACACTGAATTCATTCTAATGTTGAAATTTCAGACAAGGTTTTATGTTAAGCTGCATCATTTAAATTGAATAGTAAATCAAAGAGATTATTTGTAAATTACAGTTATTAAGCTAAATTATTCATTACCAATCAACTAGAAATGTGAGGTAAAATTTCACTGATTTTTTTGTTACTGCGGACATGCAGGCTAATGACTTGTATGCTGTGTGTTCTTTTTGCGTAAACTATATTTGTGCTGCTTTTGCATTCTTGTTACTCTTATAATCAAAAATATTGAAGTTATTCTATGCAAAAGGCTAATCATTTATGTCAAAATAAAAAATATTTAGAAGGTCTGGAAACAATTCTGACTAGCTGCAGAACTTATTAAAGCAATGTTTTTCATATACAGACTTCTGATGAGATTACATGAGTAGATTTCAGATTTAATGCTTATTGAATGATTCAAATATATTCACAATGTCAAACAAACTATTTAAATGTACACAGTTTTGAGTCTGATATTAAGGGAAACCATACAAATCACATTTTTTAAAACTGTTTTTGAGATATTTTATAACCTGCAGGTACCCTAAGCCAATAGAAAAATACTGACATCTTGGATTATAATCATGATGTGCTTATTGGATCAGCTGAGGTAAAGCCAAGTTCTTTGGAAGTACAAAATATTTTTATTTTTAATTATTNAATGGAAATAATTTCAGTCTGCGTTATAGATGAAAAAAAGGCTTATGTTCTGTCCTTCAGACTCAGGCAATATAGACTCAGAATGTCTTGTAAGTGTCACATTATTATTTTCATTTTAACAGCATCAAGAATATATACATACAAATAGTTTCAAACAGAATAATGTGTTTACTTGCTTAGAAGAGAAGATATACATTTTTTGTTGAGCCATTAAAAAAAAAAGTGAGTCAATTATAAAGGTGGAGAAAATAACTATGTTCAAAGGCATTATTTGAAGAACAAGCAGAAAATAAATAAATATATAAACTGAAGTGACATGCCTGCATAAACTATGACTATTCACTGCACTGGTAGATTTTTATTATTTAAGTGTTACTGTAAAACTACTAATTATTCTTAAAAAAATACCTGAAGATCATGAAACACTTGTTGATTTCAGCTTTGTTGTTAGGCCACTTAATTCATGCAGAACAAGTTTAATCTAAAAAATTGGCTGATGGCTTTATTCATTTAGTTCTAAAAGACTTTGTTGATCTATATGAAAAAGAAGCTTGTCCTTGGGTCAGTCTCTCATGACCTTTCGTGATCTTTTATCCCTTGTTCATACTCATGGTTTGCTGCAACATGAATAGTATAGATATATATTTGTATATAGACATATATATTTATATCTATATTTATTTATTTATTTATATTTATACATAGATATA
>VXAL01009202.1:3396-18266 GCA_013399475.1 Chauna torquata
GGGAGCTGCGCGTAGCCCCGCGGCCGGGCTTGGCTCGGGGGGTACCCACCGCCCCCTGCCCAGCGGGGGCAGAAGGGGGGTCGTTGTATGGGTTCTACGCACTAAAGCGAGGGCCACCTTTTCCTTTAGTCCTTTATTGGCAAATCCCGCGTCTGCCTTCCCCTCTGCTTCAGGGTAAAAGAACAGTCCGTGGCTTCTCGGTGTGCTCTGCTGCACGTGGGGTATGCGCTCGTTGGTGGTGCGGTACTTCAAAGGCTTGGGCATGCCTGTCTGGAAGCAAGAACACAGTCCTCTGCTGTGAACCTGGGTGTCTTCCACACCCAGCAGCTAGAGCTATAGGCCATACCAAAATGAGGAAAGAATTGCTCCCAAGTACATTCCTTAGAGTGCATTTCTAGAGGGACAAGGAAATCACTGTGATTTCCCCCCCAGTGAGGCTGAGTGAGGTGGCATTCCTCAGTTATGCTTTGTTTTATAGGTCTTTTCTAAGTGGCGAAAAAGAGCCTTGGAAGTAAGACAGATGCTTTGACTGCACAGTGAAATGCTAGTGCAAGAGCCAGTTCTTCCCATTGTTTGCCTAAGTTTAACATTTATTTGCAAGGGAAAAAATGCCTTGATAGGAGTGGGTAGGTTTGAATGAAACACTTCATATTCCAGACTACTTGCAAAAAGTGACTTCAGCGTTTTTACAGTCAGTGTTCTCGGCTTTGTTTATTTGATGCTGTCTGATCAACATGCTTCTGTGCATTCTGCTGTGACTATCTTCACCCCTGCATCGTGTACAGAGGCTAGACACACAGCTCAGCCAAGACTTCACGCAGATGCTGGGCTCCTAACGGTTAGCTGCTGTGCTGGTGAATGTCACTGTGCGTGTTGCTTTGTGCATCTGGCCAAAACTTTTGCATGTCACAAAGCCAAGTAAATCAGATCTTGCAGATAGTAAAGTTTATTATTTTCTGAAAGCAAAATGCCTTTATTTCTAAAAATGTAAATTAAATGTGTAAGGACATACATATACAGAAAGCATTTTAGTAAATCTTTTGCTCATTTTTCTAAGATGCAGACCAAAACGAAACAGGAAGGAAAGTGGCAACCTGCATTTCACAAAATTCAGTGGCATAGAAGAGGACATTTTATAACTATACTGCCGGAGATGAGAAAGAATGCTGTGTCTTCCTCTGCTGTATTATAACTTCCTTTATTCTTATTCTCCCTTTCCTTTAAGGGTAGTAGATGTTATTTTAACTTTGGAGAGGATATTATCATCTTTTTTTTTTTTTTTAATAAATGCATTCTAGTGTTTATTTCTCAGAACTATTGCTTCGAATGGCAACCATGCCAACAGCGGTAGAATTACTGAAATGCTAGACTCTACAGTTCAATTCCTAGTCAGGACAGGTGACTCCATGTAACTTTGGTTTTATTTTGTACTTTTGTTTCCCCCTAGTGCACTGCTAGAACTCAAGACGTGGGTAAGTTTGTGGTTTGTGAAGCAATACAGTCTGCTCAGACGTATCTCTTTTCTGCCAGCATAGACAGAAACTTTAAGATAGAAGCAAAGGGGTGGGTGCAGTTACAGGTAATTGGAATAGGTATAGCAAATTTGTGACCATCACTGTTCTTTTGTTTTATACAGTAACAGCTCTCAGTCGCTATGTCAAAAAGTGACTGAGAATGTGAAGTCTGTCTGCCTGGCTGTTAATGGTATGAGGTCAAGGACAAGAACAAAGCTAAAGCCAATTATTCTTCTGGAGTTCCTGGAGCGGGTTGTGTACTGACATTAGAGGCAGAGTGCAGGCCTGAAGCGTGCAGAACAGGGACTGGAGTGTCTCAGGTGCAGAAGCTGGGTGGACTTTAATGATTAGTTCAGTTTTTTGGTAAATGACAGTTGTTACTCTGAACGGAAGTACACCTTTTCTTCTTTACTTTGCTCTGTGTCACTCCTGAAAGAGAATAGCTGTGAAATCAAGCTCAGAATTCAGCCTGGGTAAAACCAAGGCTAAAATACCATCGGCAAGTCACCACTACTGCAAAATAAACTACATCTCAGCTTCTGCAGGCACCTGTGCGAGTCCAGCTCAAGATGCACTTGAATTGCTAACTTCAGCACGAGGTTTAATCTCTTTAGGCTGTCTTTACACTTAATGGAAGATACAGGCCTTTTCAGCGGGCAGTCGAAGCAGGACTAAGTTTGGGGTATTTTGGAAGTTCGCTGTCACCATTCTAAGTCATTTCCTTACTGAAAAACGAGAAACAGAAAAACAAATGGCCACGTGATAGTAAGATAATTTTTGCAGGCCCAAGAGAAGAAAACTAATTTGATGAAATGTTTATGGAACTACTTATTAGCATTCCCATAGAAACAGAAATTGAGTTATAACATTCTATATGTAACTATTATTTATTTAGCAAAATGTACTCTGGCCCAGATTCTTTTTTCTTGTGTAACATCACATAAATCAATGAAAAGTTTTATCAAAATAATAGAACTTGAAGGATGCTGTATGTAATTCTAGATAATGATAAAAGGCAGCAGAGGAGACCAATTACCCTTTAAAAACAAACCATTTTTCAGTATATAGTGAAACATGCTGGCCCTAGTGTGGTACTGTGCGCTAGAAGAGAAGTAGCCCAAGGACTCCCTCACCTGACAGAGTGAGAAGCACTGCTCTTTACTGAATCCTCTCCGTGTGTTTTTGGCAGTGTGAAGATGAGCTGTGAAGAGATTGTTGTGCATGCAGTACAGCTTGGAGAAAACCTCTGCCTCTATTTTGCTGGTAATTATTACCCACTGCTGAAAGAGACACAGTCTTTCTGATATCTGCATAGAAGATCAAAAGCTGCTATGCAATTCAATCCTTTCCTTGGGCAGGCATCCCCGTTTTTGTGGAATCCTGTTTTTAACCCCCATAGTACCTGAGCAGTCCTCAAAGCAGTCACCCACTTAGCAGAATCATTGTTCTGAGATTATGCAGCCTGGCTGTTCAGTGCAAAAAGCATCTGAGGTTGTGACAGCTGTCCCAGGGTGGTAACAGGTCAGTGCCATGTTAGTGCTGAACACCTTAAGCTTTTACTAACTTTCTCTTTTTGGACACTGATGAAAAACAATTTCTTTATCGCTCTGATTTCACGTAATTTTCTCCTAAGCTTCAGTTTGAAGTATTGAGTGCAAAGTATCTGAGTCAGTAGGATTATTATTGCTTCATATAAAATATTCCAGTAAAGGAAACTTGGGTTTTCAGCCTGTGGGGTGGAGTTGGAATAAGTGGATAACTTCCAGCTTTACAGTTGGAAAATAGTCTCTTATTTGGAAGCAATTTGAAATGACATTTGCTCACTTGGAACAAAGGTGCTGATGGAAGCAGAATTTTGCATGCTGTTTATTACTTGGATATAGGCTTAAACCACACTGAGCTGTTCACCCTTAAGTAACCCTAAAACATTTTGCATGCCTCTTGGTTTGGTGGTAACTCCAGTTCTCAAATGACTGGTGGCTTCACTGTTCCGTTGAGTTTGTTACGCTCACAAATGAAACACGCTCTGTAGTGAGCTCAGCTCAGCTTGCTGGGTTACCGATACTGGGGAGTACAACTGGAAATGCATAGGTGGCTGGCTGACTGGTTTCCAGTCTTGCAGCACAAAACTGGTTTCTTTTTGTAGAGCAGAGATTGACTTTTTTTTCCTTTTTTTTTTTTTTCTTTCTCCTTCATTGCTCACTTGGAACGAAGACGATGATGGTAAGCTGAAAGCTCATCATTTATTACTTCATTATCAATTTTATCTGAACTAACCTGCACAGGTGTACTAACCCACAAAAGCTTTGTGTACCTTAGAGAACAAGTTTTCAAACTGATTAATGGCTACTCTAAAAAAAAGGAGAGTTACAGCTCACCTCCTTCCGAAGCTGAGGTTGCTTTATTTCCTGTGAAGGTACAGAATAGCGGCTTCCCTAACACAAGGAGCTTTTCCTGCAATTGTAATATTGGGAAGAAGACAGAACTGTTGCTCTCATTAATAGATTTTGTGGCTTCTCTCACTTGTTCTCCAGACTGCTCGTATTCAGGGAAATCCTTCTGTCTTGCCTGGGTTGCTGCAAGCCAGAGGTGGAAAGAAGTACACAACCTCTGTTCTGTTCGAGATTGCTATTCTAAGAACTTACTTCACATGCTATCTTTAAGGGCAAAATTAAGCCTGTTACCAATCTGTTAAGATCTCAGCAGAGAAGAAGCGATCTATTAAGATTCGAGCAGATTACAGCTTTTGTTCCACTTTGCTTAATATTTCTACAGAGCTGGAATGTGATGCCTTCTGTAAGGAAAAAACCCTCCACCGATTCCTTCGAAACGTAAATAGCCAGTTGCTTGTGGTTCAGCCAGATTTAAACGTAGCAGCTTTTGAAGATGTAACAGATCAGGAGATGAAATCTGGTATGCTATTTTTCATATCTATACTATAATCATTGTACTGTTTCTTTATTCTCCATGTGCTTTTGTTCTTTGTAATCACTGAGTCTAAATAGTGATACTGAGAGTAAAGACTTAAATTTCAGCTATAAGAATAAAGCTAAGCTAAAAGAGCTGGTTTGTTTTTTTTTTTTTTTTTTGCATTAGTAATGGATTAGATTTCTTCTGCAACACGGCTGGAACCTGCAGGATGTCCCATGTAGAAATGGGCTGCTAAGATTTCTGGTTAGCTCTGATCACAAACTGAGTTCTTAGTCCCATTTTTTTGGTGTTGCTTTACAAAAAAAAAAAAATCATTTTTAGGATTAAACAGTGTATTTAGCATTAAAACCTCTTCTAACAGCAGTAGCTAATGTACTTGCAGTTTTGTTTTTGCTTTTTTTTTGGGACTCAGCAATTCGTTCACAACTGTATTTATAGAACGCACTTATTTACAGATCACGTATGTACAGATGTATTCTGACTTCCAGATGACTATTTAAAAATCCAGTTCTCACTTTATGCATGCACACAAAAGGATTTGAACATCCTACCCTTAATAACTGGTAACTTTGTATGCTTTCTTGCGAATTCAAACTCTTAGTTATTGAATGATGGCAGAAAATCAAATACGTGCTACCAGCAACCATAAAAATTCAAGTCCTGGCTCTCCTGTTAGGAAAAGTGTCGTGGGAAGACAGCAGTTGCCAGTGGAACGGTAGGACAAATATGGCTAAGTTTTTGCAGCTCTCTTCTAAGCAGGCTATTAATAATAAAAACCTTGTATTTAGGCAGTGGAATGTACTTCAGCATTCACTATTACAAAACTACAACACCCTCAGCAGGGATGCCTGTTGCATTCAGCGTCCAAGTAGAAGACAAGAGTTACTACATGTGTTGTGAGAAAGAACATGGGAAAATGATAGTTCGATTTAGGGTAAGTATCTGCTTTCCTTACCCTATGTATAAGTGGTAGGCAAAATTAAGAATTCAAACATATGTGAATTGAAACAAAACTGCTCAGGTTCAATATCAGGAAGAGGTTCTTCACCAAGAGGGTGGTCGCACACCGGAACAGGCTCCCCAGGGACGTGGTCACGGCCCTGAGCCTGTTGGAGTTTAAGAAGCATTTGGACAGTGTTCCCAGTCATATGGTCTGAATTTTTGGGTAGACCTGTGTGGAGCCAGGAGTTGGACTCGATGATCTTTGTGGGTCCCTTCCAACTCGGAGTATTCTATGATTCTATGATTCTAAGTCTTGTGCTAGGACTAACCCATTCCCTTTTTTCCTCAGGAAGGAGAAGTTCCCAAAGACATTCCTGGTGAAAGTAACATCATCTTTTTCAAAAAGACATTTACATCTTGCAGCTCCAAGGCATTTAAGTTTGAATACTCACTGGAACAAGGAATGTTCTTGGCCTTTGAGGAAGAAGACTCCTTAAGAAAATTGATTTTAAAGAAACTGCCAAGAGAAGATGAAGTGGATGAAACCACCAAGATAACCTTCTAACAAGTCATAATGAAAGGCACAACCTATGATGTACTTAAACAGTCTTAAAATATAATTTGGCTTTTTTTATAAAAGAATTCTAATTCATTTATCATCCAAAGCAAAGCAGTACAAAAATGAGCATCTTACAAAGGAAAACAAATGCAAGTTTTGCGGGGAAAGAAGCAGAATGTTTTTCCATTAAGATAGAAGCAAAAAGAATTACACAATGAATAAACAAGAATGTGCCTTTATAGTCGTGTATAGTTTCATCCCTAAAATCTTTACAGCTTGTTAATCAAACAGCTTTTGAAGTAGGTATCTCAAACATGAAGTAGACCTATTATGGGGACAGAGAGATAACAGCTAAAAAACAAAAAACCAGCAACAACCCCACATATTTCCTACACAGACCATAGGTCCAGTCAATAAACATGTAATTACTTTTTTTGCATGAAGATTATTTGCTGAGCATCTTCACCAATTTCAGTTACACAGTGGCATTCTCATCTTCAACTGAAGTAGAAACAACAGAATTTTTACTGGAAACTTATCAGAATCTTTGATTAGAAAACCAGTAACTTACCTAAGCAATTAAAGTTCTAACAGCTGTTTGTCTTCAGAGGGCCCACTAAGAAAATTTAAGTTTTTAAAATTTAACAGTAAATTGTAGATTACTGATAAAAGGAAATACACATTTGTACAGCTAACATGCTATTAACAACCAAGGTAGATACGGCTGGCTCCCACAGGGAACCTTACTCTGAGTGTATGACAACGCAGCATGTGCTGGGGTTGAGCTGTGAGCTGTTTCACATTTGGAGCTGAGCAAACACTGGAATTTGACAAAAACAAGATTAATGCAATACACGCTGAATATTTATTCTTGAGGAAATTGATGATGATATTATCTTCTGTGCGTAATATAAGCAATTGGTCCTCCTCTTCTGATCCAACTCTAGGTAGTGATTACCTGAACAAGGGTCGCAGCTGCGGTCCTGGATCTTCACCTTGCCGGGCAGAAGTGATCAGAGAAAACAGAAAGGCTTCTGTCGTGAAAAGGCAGAAAATCCTCAAACTTGCAGAAGAGAGAAGACAAGTCTTGTTTTGGTATCAAAAATAATAATTCAGGAGCTTTAGAAAAGTACACAGGTTGGAGACATGGAAGTGCTGTGATAACCCCAGCTGTCAGCTTTTCTGCTGTGCTGCCCCTGGCATTTCACCTGCCTAGCTGCTACGGGAGCGCCTGGGGCAATCGCACTGTGCAGCATCAGCTACGGCCCCCACTGAGTGCACTATGGCTTAGAAAGAATTCACTGCAGGGGCTTAACTCAAGGACGTATTTAAGATATACAGATACCCAGAAAGACTCAGTCATAGTTTTATTTGCCTGATGAATATTCAAAAATAGGGTTAGACCAAATGGTTACAGCCATGAGCACACATAGAACAAAAGATAACAGTAATTACAGGGAACTGATTCAGTTTCAGCAGAGCTAAGGAACACACGCTATTTGCGGAGAAAGCTGTGGCTGTTACCTTTCCGTTCTGGACTCAGAAACACAGCAAGCTGGCTGCAGAGCTGCTAGCCACTAAAATAGTTGGTCTGGGCTACTGCATTACCAGAACTCTGATGCAACTCATTTCTCAAGAGAAGATATCTTAAACAAATAACACATACAGATGTATCAGGTATTTAGTCTCAAGAGAGAAAACATCTACCACTTTCTATGATAACTGCTCAGATTCTACAGAACTGTCTACCATTGACTCAGGCATATGCATCCTCCTCACTGTAGCAAAAGTGTTACATTGATACCCCCACCAGAGAGAAGCAACAATCTCAATTCTGACAGCAAGTTTAGCAAAATAAGCGGCCAGCTATATAGTATTTCCCATGGTTGTACGAGTGAAGAAAAAAATACATATTTTAAAAAAATTTTTAAAATCAAATCAGGAAATCCTGCAGAATTCAGCAGTTTACTCATTCTGTTTGTTGCATCATCAGCCTGATGGTAACATACAATTCTGTTCCTCTTACTATTAATAGTACCACAAAAGTACCACTGCAATGTGGAAACAACCACTCCTTACCACTACGCCAGTCTGAGAAGAAAGTTAAAAACCAGAATCTCATTTTTCCCCCTGAAACCTAAATGCATGGAAAAGAGCACTGTCTCAGTCTCAAGTCAAGCTATGTCATAAAGGGTCTACGTTTGTTCTCAGTCACATAGGAAAAAGTGTAGCTGTGTTTATTTAGAAAACAAACAAAAAATGTTGCAGATGAACATACAGGTTGCAGGGAAACTATGAAAGCCATATGCTGTTTATGGCTTCTCAAATTAATCTGCAAAAGTCTCTCTTCCAAGTCAATTATTGCTGTATTTTATTATGGACATCTCTCTTGTATAACATCAAGTCTATGTCAATTCTTTAGGAATTAAGGACAATACATTCATAAAAATATTATGTTTTATAACATCTAAATGACTCAAAGCAGAGCTATAACAGCATGAATGAGTATTTGAACATGATTTTAGAAAAAAGAAGTATCTGCAGAGAAAAATAGTAGTAGTAAAAATCATTCAGAACCACACACACAATTTCTGTAAATTCTTTATTGTATGGATTAAGAAAAAAGCATTCCCAGTTCTACATCAGCTCTCAGGGTCCGAAGAGTTACAGGGAGTGCCTTACATACAGTTCAGTTGTGATGTCAGAAATAACAGTTCAGTTTTCATCAAGTTTGCTTTACAAAACAGGAAGCCATATTTTAGAAAAACACTCATCGAAGCTGCCATTACAAGGAAAGTTATCCTCTGCTACGCTTTCGGTCTCTGATGTAATTAATTCCTCCCAACTTGCAGTGCAGCTTGAATCAACTCACTCTCACCTGGACATTATCCACTTTAAATCTACTACTTCTTTTCTAAAGATTTTTAATGCTGTTGCAGTAAATCAAAAAAAAAAAAAAAGATGGCTATTTATTTCTGAAAGACTAACTCTGAACTGGCTGCAGTATGTACATACTATGGACCCTTGGTTATTCATTTCTCTCGCACTAAACATCTTGGTAAAAATACGGTAAAGCAGAGGCAGCAATGAACAATCATGTTTGTCAGGGACTCGTCGCATCTCAGAGGCTCCACAGCATGGCAACAGCCTTGCAGATACCAACATCGTAATAGTTAAAGTAGCAGAGGCCAGCGAAGGTAAGAGCCGACAGTACGTACAGACCTGTATTGGCCACTTTAATGGGTGTGTCTCCATGGACGTAGTCAGTTATAACCTGTCCAAGACCCCTACGGAATGACAAAAACAAGCGGAAATCAGGAAAGAGCATTCCTTGCTAAAATGCACCCAGCTTATGTGAGCATTCTCTTGTAACTGCACTACTAAGACGGCTCAAACACATCAGTTTTTCCACCACCTATCATCAATCTTTCCTACAAAATGCCTAGTTCCCGCTCAAAAAGCAGATGCACGTAGTGAAAATATATAAAAACATTTCACTTATTCTATTAGAATACACACATACATTGGTTCAGAGTTTTTTTAATGATGCTGAGGAAAGAACGTGCTGAGCACAGCTCTTCCAACCAGTGGAGATCTGCCTCCAAGAAGCAGTGGGCAGCTAATCTGACTTTGAAGGACTGAAGAAAACAAACCGAAGGAAATAGGCTTCTTGCCTGAACTCTGGGACCTGCCCTTGTCACAAATGCACAAATGTCCAAGATGTGTATTTAGATTAGGAAGTAGTTCTAAATTAGCATACTCCTTTTTTTTTCCTACATCTGTGAGACTTGAGCTCTCTGGTCCAGGTTTAAACCATTCAGCAACAGGATGACAGAGGACGCTATTAAACTGATGTAGTAGTTCTCTTCCAAAAGCACAGTTATATTTATTTTCTGTGATGACAGATGGCAACTTAGATGGGATTCTGATACCTTAATCATGTCAAATGTGAGAAAAGGGGTGCAAGGAAGCCCTAGGTACACAGAAGAGAAGCAGGAAGTGGAAGCAATCTGAAAGGCAATTAATTCTTGAATTATTACAGCTATTGTCTGTAACTGGACAGTGGAATAAGGTCAGGACTGCAAGCAGCACCCACCTGCACCATGAACTGTTCTAAGTACAGACAAACAAGGCATACCCAACTTGGGATTCACAGGCCATGTTCAGCTGTAGCATTGATAAAGGATCTTTGCTTTGCATAGCAAAATAAAACTGAGCCATGCTAAGAATTCTCAGAAAAAAAAAAAAAACCACTGTGCGACTTTACAGCATACTAATTAATCCACGCACAGCCCTCATGGGAAAAGACAAGTGGCCCTGAGAACAAGGAAGGGAATTAGTGGGAAGTAGCTGGTCTGTGGTAGAGGCACAAGCTAGCTCAAAACACACCGACTTCACTGGGCAGAGAAGTCTTGATCACACGCCAGTGAAAACAGTACAGGATAAACATGGCTTCAGGTTTCTTGACAAAGCATAACGATAGGTTAGCGTTTGGACTGATAACCACCTAGATTTTAATCTGAAGCACTAGTTCCAACACATTTTAGAACAACATTTCTGACAGAAAAACACAGCAAAAGATGAAAGAAATCCCCTCAAAAGTAAATGCAAAACTCTTCTGTAGCTTCTGATCAGCTATTACAGGGATTATCTAACCTGTTATGGCAATCAACTAAACTTTTAAGGCAAGCAAAAGTCATCTTTTTTCTTTTAAAAATATTCTCGCATTGATTACATATGAAAGCACTAGAGGAGAACTTTTCTGTGTCAGATTTAGATTTTTCAGTCCATGCTTTGCAAAAATAAGAGTTTCATACTGGAAGAACTTCCAGCTTAAAAAGAAAACAACAACAACAAAAAACCACGTGGGGGAGGGATTCTCTCTGATAAAAGCTATCAGCAGAGCTGCACACAAGCAGCAAGAGATTTTTCTCACAGGGGAAATCCCCACACTGTTTACAGAAAATCATTCCTAGTATGAAAAATGCTGACAGTGGACAAGAGACACTCACTGAGGAATCAAATTTGCATGCATCAACACTAAATGTCGTCCAGAGAACTCATTTCAACACATCGGTTTGCAACAACCTGTTCTATTGCCTGGAACTTGCCCAAATGCTCGTATTTGGTACGGCACTGAATCGCACATACCAAACAAGCGGAGAAGTGCTCCAAAGGCAGACAAGATTTATTTTATCTGTTTTATATTTGGAAGAGCTCTGCCAAACATGTTCAAGGATAGCCATACTTCAGACAAATTCTGCACCAGATTTGAGGACTTTGGGAAGAAGCCGCCATTCACAGCGAGGACAGTGCAAGAATCCCTGGTACAACTTCATAAGGGCAAAAGTGAGATTTCAGAAAACCTGGCATCCCAAAGTACATTTAAGTTGCTTACCTGCTGTATCCCTGCCATAAGGAACTACAGACCAGTGTCACCTCAAGAATGTAAATGCTGCCAGTTAGGTCAACCACGCAGCTGGATCCACTCCTAACTAGACTCGTAATGGACAGAAAGGCTAGTCCAGCCTACTCACATGGAAGATCACAGCAGAACCACACTTAAGAACGTAAACAAGCATCTGTTTTGCAAGAATCAAAAAATAATGATTAAGGTCTCAGCTTCTTTACTGGAATGTTTGTTATGAACTCTTCATTATGCAGAATCTCATCACCATTAAGATGTACAAAGCAAGCCCATAGCACAGAACCTCAGAGGAACAAGTTGTTTTATACAGATCTACCCTGTTTCTGTTCCCTCTGTCCATAAAACATCAATTCTTCTACAAGACAAAAATACCCAAGATTCTCCGCTGCCAGTAACAAGGAAGTCATCCTAAGGTCAGACACTGTGTAGAAGAACACTAGAGAATGGTAAGTTTACAGATTGCTTGGTAGCAATGTGTCCTGCCTTCTGACTGAAAGAAGAGTGTGACAGAGGAAGACCAAGGTACAAGTAGTCTTGTCAAAGATCATGACAGTCACCAGAACTCTCAGAGTTTGCTTGCGTCTCTTTCCAGGTGTTTTATACTAATCAGGAAATAAGTCAGCAGACTTACTGCCATGTATTAACTTAAGACCTAAAGCTTGGAGCCATCCTGACTATCGGACTTTACTGTCAATTCTGAGGAATCCGTTGTGCTTACCAGTGGCCATGGAGAGTGAGGGCTGCAGCCAGCGAATAGTCCATGGCTGGTCCAGGATACAGGTAGGCTGCGGGAAGGAGGCCCAGTAAGAGGACACTGACAGCTCGCTCACTCGTCCAGTGCAAAGACGCAGCCTTCGAACTGCCTGTAAGTAGAAGTACTTTTCAGTGCGAAGTTCCTGTTCGAAGCACTGCAACCTTAAAAACAGATACCTCATCCTGATCAACACCACACAATTACGTGTTTTTTCCAACCTCACTACTATGCGTTCATCTGAGCAAAACCACGATGCTTCTGAATTACTCGTACAGAACTTATATCTATTTCACAATGACTAAAACGCATTTATTTTAAATGCTCCTTTCTTTGCTGCTGCTAAGAAAGAGAAGTGTGTTTTAATACATGAGTAGAAGCTCAACATGTGAAGTCAAAACAAACACACGTCCTTACAACCTGCAGTTCACGACCAAGGTCCAAGTCAACCGTCACAGGAAATAAGCGTCTCCACAGGTAAAGCCTTTTTGTCTAGTGAACTTCCAGACTGCTACATGCTATTTACCACTCCCACCTTTTGAGAAAGAGCTTTGAGATCTGGATGGACGCAGGTACAAGTGAATGGCATGTCTATGATAACTCCATGCACAGGTCTGCCCAGGAACCTATATTTTTATAGGAACCCTTATTTTTAACTGTAAATAGGAAACTAAAATTCTGGAGCCATGACAGTAATATATACGACCTAGAAGCAACCTGAAGGCGAGACGATTTCAGTCCTCCATTGACACTCAGCTGGGTAAAATCTAGACCATGTAACAGATGACTCTAGACACAGACATGCTGGTTAGGAAGCTCTGTAACCAACTCTTAATTTTTAGAAGCGTGCAGATGGTGTTAGGAAGGAAAAAAAAAATCTTAGAAAGTTCTGAAGGAAGCCAAAACCCTAATTTTATAAGCAATACGTTGAACCAGAACGTCAGCATCAGCCCAAGCATAAAGACATCAAGAATTGACTCTGTGTAATTACCTTTAAAAATCAATACCCCCAAAGTGCTTGCCTTAACACATTGATACCCAAAACAAAAGCCAAATGTTTTTCTTCCTCTTTGCAAGGAATCGGAGAATACTCCGAGTTGGAAGGGACCCACAAGGATCATCGAGTCCAACTCCTGGCTCCACACAGGTCTACCCAAAAATTCAGACCATATGACTGGGAACACTGTCCAAATGCTTCTTAAACTCCGACAGGCTCAGGGCCGTGACCACGTCCCTGGGGAGCCTGTTCCAGTGTGCGACCACCCTCTTGGTGAAGAGCCTTTTCCTGATATCCAACCTGAGCCTCCCTGTCGCAGTGTGACTCCATTCCCTTGGGTCCTATCGCTGGTCACCAGGGAGAAGGGATCGACGCCTGCCCCTCGGCTCCCCCTCGTGAGGAAGCTGTAGACGCGATGAGGTCTCCCCTCAGCCTCCTCTTTTCCAGGCTGAACAAACCAAGTGACCTCAGCCGCTCCTCGTATGTCTTCCCCTCTAGGCCCTTCACCATCCTTGCAGCCCTTCTCTGGACACTCTCTAATAGCTTCACGTCCTTTTTGTTCTGTGGCGCCCAAAACTGCACGCAGTGCTCGAGGTGAGGCCGCACCAGCGCAGAGTAGAGCGGGACAATCACCTGCCTTGACCGACTGGCAATGCCGTGCTTGATGCACCCCAGGATACGGGTGGCTCTCCGGGCTGCCAGGGCACCCTGCTAGCTCATGTTCAACCTGCTATCTACCAAAACCCCCAGATCCCTTTCCGCGGGGCTGCTCTCCAGCGTCTCGTCCCCCAGTCTGTACGTACAGCCAGGGCTGCCCCTTCCCAGATGCAGGACCCGGCACTTGATCTCGTTAAAAGGAAAAAGAAATGTAGAAAAGTGACAGGATAAGGAAAGCAAAGGACTTGCAGTAAAACATGGAAAGGATCCAGGCTGTGGACTAATAAACTGTCCCTATAGAACTCCATGCCAAGAATGCTTCACAGCACATGTAGGAAGTCTGTTGATAATCTGAAGTCCTGAATGGGAAGAAAGGAAATGGTCTAGTCATGGCTACGCTAATTTCTTTTACAAGAGTTTCTTCACACATTCCACTTATAAGTTGCATTGTAATGGCTGCAAAACATCTGTAACTTCTGGTCACAACCTTTCTCACAATTGTGCAACTGACAGACCGAAACTCAGTCTTGGCATGGCTTATCTTTCATCATCTCTGTGTAGCTTGATCACATGGAGAGAGGAAGAAACAACCCAAGAAGCGGTCTCTGCTTGCAGATCAGACTTCTCAGATTAGCCTCAGTGAATAAGAAGCTCTACCGCTGAAGAAAAGTCACACCTACAATGTTTTCCTATTATTACCGCTATTGAGCCATAAGAAATATTAACCCTTATTTCTGTTTTCATTTTTAAGTCTTTGATCCTTTTTTCCACCACTTGAAAACGCTACCAGCTACGCTATTAAGCGGAGATTTACTTTTCTAACATTCAGCGACCACCTTCTATTTAGACATCCAGCGTTCCCAAGCTGGATGCTGACATCACAAACACCAGCCCCAAATTCAGGCGGCTTCAAGCCCCCTTACCTCAGCGAGACCCCGGGGCAAAGCGCCGTGCCGCCTGGCCGTTCCTCCGCCGCTCGCGTTCTCGCCCGGCTCGAAACCCGGCAGCCCGGGCGCAGCCGGAGGACGGGCTCGGAGCCGAGGGGACAACGAGCCCCCGCCCACCCCCACCGCGCACCCCCACGGGCAGCG
>VXAL01009203.1:0-17291 GCA_013399475.1 Chauna torquata
TGATTTTCTCCCCCATCCCACCTAGGGAGGATGAGCGAGCGACTGTGTGGCGCCGGGGCTAAACTACAACAACAAAAAACAAAAAATACTAGTTAAGACTGTTCAATACTTTCATGTGTTGTTCAAAAAGCACTATTTATCCAATGGAAAAAAATACTGTATAAGATATTATATTACCCAAAGAAAGCTGTTTACAAAACTTAAATAAATAATCAGCATAACACATTCACTTTACAACCTGTTAATACATAAACTCAAGATTAAAATCCTTTGTAATACCTTTGTTCACTAAAAGTGTTTCTTAGTTTCAAAAGTAAATCCATGTATGCACTTTAATGTATTTGCATGCAACACAAAATAATTGTCAAGCAACTGCAGTTATAGCTATCATAAGATACAAAACTATATGAGTAACTGTTGATGTAAACGTGTAATATTTGACAAAATGTTTAAAATCTTGAAAAAGAGGAATTTTGAAAGACATAGTCTAAGAATGAATTAATGACATGAAATCATCCAGTCTTTAGAATGTGTCAGTTATTGACCTTGATGTATTATATCTTCTTTGTGTAGTTAACATCTATACAATGATCTTAAGAAAAGAATGAGTCAAATTAAAGAAATAACTTCTATAGCTTCAGTCTCCAAACTGAATTAACATTTAGCTCTCATAATACATTTAAAATTTTATTTGAATTCTTTTTTAATTGAGGATTTCTTTCGCATCTAAAAAGAGAAAGGCAAGGGATTAAAATTTGGTGGATCCCACATGTGTAATTTGTAAGGCTAAAACCAATACATAAAACATTCAAAAAAGTTTTGTGGATAGCTTGACCTTCACTATATTGATTTCTATCATAACATTCTAAACCTTATAAAGTATGACCTTTCCTTATTCAAAGATAAAAATATTTTGAAAACTGTCAGCATTACACATTGCAAAATAAGGTGTTCATCATTGTGTGGCAGTGGTACTGCAGATGTGTATGAGAATAATATTAACAAATTAATGTTATGTAAAGAGTATGCTGGGAATGTACAAGAAACACACATTGCTCATTTTTAGTTCCTGAAGCACGGAAATAGTATAGCTGCATGCAAGTTAACATAATGATTTTCTGGCTTGTGCCCTGCAGAAGGAAGTACCTTCTACAGGATTCAGGAAAATGGTTAGAGCCATTTTTGAATGTTATGTGATGAAGTAATCAAAGTCTAAATCTGTTCCTTTCAAAGTCTGAGTTTTCTGTGACTTTTGTTAGAACTTCCCCACATTTCTGTGAGTTTACAAGTGATACAGGCAATCATGAATAAAGTTATTTTTCTTCCATGAGTATTCTAAGTAATTGAAGTATTACATATTAATATATAATTTCACACCTTAACCCTGGATCTTCCAAATATCCAAGTGCCTCCTCACATTGGCATAACCTCCACTTCATGATCTCTACTTGTAGATCATAGAATCACGGAATCACTTAGGTCAGGAAAGACCTCCAAGATCACGAAGTCCAACTGCTAACCTAGCACTGCCAAGTCTACCACTAAACAATGTACCTAAGCACCACATCTACATGTTTTTGAAGACCTCCAGGGATGGTGATTCAACTGCTTCCCTGGGCAGCCTGTTCCAATGCTTCACAACCCCTTCAGTGAAGAAATTTTTCCTAATATCCAACCTAAACCTCCCCTGGTGCAACCTGAGGCCATTTCCTGTTGTCCTATCACTTGTTGCCTGGGAGAAGAGACTGATCCCCACCTCTCTACAGCCTTCTTTAATGTAGTTGTAAAGAGTGATGAGGTCTCCCCTGAGTCTCCTTCTCTCTAGGCTAAATAATCCCAGCTCCCTCAGCTGCTCCTCACAGGACTTGTTCTCCAGACCCTTCACCAGCTTCATTGCCCTTCTATGGACATGCTCCAGCACCTCAATGTCCTTCTTGTAGCGAGGGACCCAAAACTGAACACAGTANTTTTCCCCCAGCCTGTAGTGTTGCATGGGGTTGTTGTGTCCCAAGTGCAGGACTCGGCACTTAGCCTTGTTGAATCTTATATTGTTGGCCTCGGCCCATTGGTCCAGCCTATCCAGATCCCTCTGTAGAGCCTTCCTACCCTCAAGCAAACCAACACTCCTGCCTAACTTGGTGTCATCTGCAAACTTACTGCGGGTGCACCTGATTCCTTTGTCCAGATCATTGATAAAGACATTGAAGAGAACTGGTTCCAGTACTGAGCCCTGGGGGACACCACTTGGTACCAGCCTCCAACTGGATTTAACTCCATTCACTACAACTCTTTGGGCCCAGCCATCCAGCCAGCTTTTTACTCAGCGAAGCGTACGCCCATCCAAGTCATGTGCAGCCAGCTTCCCCAGGAGAATGCTGTGGGAAACAGTGTCAAAAGCTTTACTAAAGTCTAGGTAGAAAACATCCACAGCCTTTCCCTCATCCACTAAACGGGTCACCTTGTCGTAAAAGGAGAACAGCTTTGTCAAGCAGGACCTGCCTTTCATAAATCCATGCTGACCGGGCCTGATTTTATGAAGAAGATTTTTGAGAATTCAGAGAAATAAAGTAACCCCAGTAACTATAATTTCTAAGGTATTAGTGGGCTAGAACTACAGGTTCAGCCCTTAAGGCTGCTAAGAGAAACTACTGTTTCTGAGGTTTTCTAATGCATTGTGATTTTTCTGCACTGGAGACTTCTGTTACTGCTTAGTCCTACAGTAGCACTTCTCAAAGGCTACATTGTCTAGTCCTCCCATCATGGAAAGACTCTGAAGTTGTGAGAATGTTAGAAAAAGCAGTTGGCAGCAGCTCATTTCTTCTATGACAGCAGAGTTTGTGACACAGAGAGGTGCAATGAAATGTTTTTGGCTGTTTAATGGCTGGAAGCAGCTCTGTTCCTCCAAGAGCAAAGAACAAATATTTACATTTAAATTTGTGATTAACAAGTAGACACTTCTCACTTTTCCTGCTTTGTCACTGATTGTGAAGAATGTGGGAAGACAGGGATCTAAAAGATCATCTAAAAGAGCTTGGGTAGGACTGCCCTAAAACGCAAGACTCTTCTTCCTGTGAATATTTCTGCCCATGACTGAAGGGGTCGCAGACAAAGCATGAAGCAATCTTTAAATAGCAAAGTGAGAAAGCATAACTGTATCTATCATTCTATGGGAAGAAAGTGAATACATGTATGAAAAAAGCTGGTAAGACGTATGGGAGAAACTGTCACGGTGTGAATGTGTGCATGGGTGTTAAAGAAGGTGAACTGTTGTACTTGTTTTTTGAAGCTTTGCAACACTAATGATTACCTTTTAATCCAGAAACCTTTATACCTGAGGCTGAGAAAAGTAACCTTCAGATCAGCTGTTAGAAAGTCTGTGTTACACAGCTTTAATATTTGACAATGCCTATGCAAATAGTTGTAAAATTATGAATGTATTTAAAAGGTTTAATCTCCAGAAAAGCCAGAGAACTGTGAAATAAAGCTTACACACACATCCTGAATATTTAGGTTCCTCATTAATTTTACGGTCTATAGCCTTTGATTTCTGCCTCAGATAGGTGCTTCCAAGATGGTGTGAAGGAGGAGGTTCACCAAGGACTATAAGAAAAATAGTTTTATACCCTTTTGCACTAGTTTGGAGTAGACATTATGCACACTGAGGAAGAAACAATGTCTTGGATAGAGAGGAGGTGTGTATGCATCTGGGTAGAGAAAGTAGTAGGGATAAAAAAAGAACCAGCCTTACACTGATATCAAAACATAATAAAAGTTTTAAACTCTGAGGCTCAGGCTGACAAATGACTTGTGAGACTACCTGTGGAAGAAAGCATCAGTTGTAGGATAGAAGAGTCTAAAAAAAAATCAGAGAGTAAATCTGACATACATGGCTGGAATACCTATATCTTGTTCCATCTAGGAAAATAGCTAGAGTCCTAGGTGAATCAAAGAAGGACTGACAGCTTGCAAAGTGGAGGCATCATTATTTCTTTGAAACCAGAGAAAGATGTTCCACTAGTGATGAGGGAAATATTACATATTCTGAGGACCTGCACAAATTAAAGTCATTTAATATGGCTCTGAAAAAAGTCATTAACCATTACATTGATAGTGACTGAAGGCACACTACCTAAGATAGCCAGGGCAAAAGTATTTTCCATGATGTCAACTAAGGTTTTGTAGACTAAGATAAATGACTTACTTAACAATCTGATATCTCTGCCATGACTTTTGGTGCATGTTAATGGATATATACAAATTAAAGTCTCCCTGGTCACAGAGGTGCTCTAATAATAAGTGAACCTGGTCTTCAAAATGTAGGCAGTTTTCTTACCATCAAGGAAAATGTTAGGGCAGAGGCAATCCAGGGTATCATATCAAGGCATAGCAAGTCTGAATAGATGCAAGAACTGAAATATAAAGCTAAATGCATGCAAGCTGAAAGGAGAGAAGAGTAGACATTGCCAACATCAGATTTCATATAATTCTTGGGGATATCTGACCACTGCCTAAGAAACGAAGAAACATTAAGGAAATGTCCAAAGCAAGTATGTAAGGGGATTCCATCACTAGTCAACAGAAAACTGCAGCTTTTTTTTCCAGAAAGCATGCTGAACCTCACAAACCCTTCAGCCAGTAAACAAATAGCAGTACAGTGTGCTCCAAACCCAGGAATATGCAAGCATGATGCAAGGAAGAAGCAGGTTACCAACTCTTAAATTACTGTAATTGTGTATAGCAGTCAACTCTAAAGAATGATACTACAGCAAGGTCTGTAGCATGGTTGCAAGGAAAATGATTATTAGCATTGGCAAACAGAGACAGACAGATCCTTAGCAAAGGAATTACTGGGTGAGCACTTTGATATTGATATGCCATAAATCTTGCATGCTGGTTGTATGCTATTGGAAGTCCAAAAATTTTTCATACTGAATGGAGTTCTGGAGATAGGAAATTGATTCATGCTTGATAATTGCCCAGGCTGGAAGAAGCAAATGCTACAAGAAACCGTTTACAAAGCAGTGTTAGTGCAGATCAGTGTTACAAACAGGCAAGAGATCAGTTCAGGAACAACACATATATTCTTGAATACTAAAGAAATATAAAGGTATATATTTACCAGTCCTAATCCAACAATTCTGGATACTGGGGATTTGTAAGGGAAATAGGCAACAAATAGTGGTCAGGCTCACATGCTCCCCAGAGTTTCTCCTGTCACTGTTGTTGGAGATGAAATAGTGGGCTAGGTGAGCAATTAGCTGAACCCAGTAGAGCTTGTTGTGGTTTAACCCCAGCAGGCAGATAAATACCACACAGCTGCTTGCTCACTCTCCCTAGATGGAACGGGGAAGAGAATCAGAAAGGTAAAAGTACAGGAACTCATGGATTGAGATAAGGACAGTTTACTGGGTAAAGCAAAAGCCACGTGCGCAAGCAAAACAAAACAAGAAATTCATTCACTGCTTCCCATGGGCAGGCAGGTGTTTAGCCACTGCCAGGAAAGCAGGGCTCATCACGCATAACGGTTTCTTGGGAAGACAAACGCCATCGCTCCAAACGTCCACCTCTTCCTCCTTCTTTCCCCCAGCTTTTAGTGCTGAGCATGACGCCACATGGTATGGGACATCCCTTTGGTCAGTCTGGGTCACCTGTCCTGGCTGTGTCCCCTTCCAGCTTCTTGTGCACCCCCAGCCTCCTCGCTGGCAGGGCAGCAGGAGAAGCCCAAAAGTCCTTGGCTCTGTGTAAGCACTGCTCTGCAACAATTGAAACATCAGTGTGGTATCACCACTATTTTCATCAAAAATCTGAAACAGTAATGTGTGAGTGTCTATGAAGAAAATTAACTATATCCTGGCCAAAACCATGACAAGCCTTTCTTACATAATTGTGGTCTTTAAGAACAGATGAAAGATATATTAGGGAACACCTACCTTTCAATCCTGATGGTAGTTTCTGAGGAACTGAACTGTAGCCCACCTTGAAGACTGAAGAAGCACATATTCTTTGTCTGTGAGGAAGAACTTGGCTATTATCTGGTCTTATATATGATACTAAGAAAGGAGATAAAAGAGCAACAGACATCAAAGACCGTAACAGAGGTGAGAACACAAAAATGAAATGGGAGGCTAATTTGATGAACAGGCTCCTTGAGGAAGTGCATGTCTTTAAAGGCCATAATGGCCACATTGTGATTAAAGTCCTTGTTAAAACCAAACCATATACTGCAAAAATCCAGCTTAAATACCATCAGCACTAAGCAAGACTAAGAGGCATTAAACAGCATGATATAGTAACCTGTACTGAATGTTAAAGAAGCAGCAGGTTACAGGAAGTGAGTTTGTTAAAGGAATCAGTCTCCTTACATATGGCTGGAAGGCAAGATACGGTTGCTCTTTTTCTGTAAACAATTAATTTAACAAGGAGATGAGTTAGTTTTATGAATCATGGAATCCTCTCACCACTCATTACTCTAACCAGTGTGTATTAAAAACCATCTTCCACAAAATAGAACTTTGTCGACATTTTTAAAGTCAAAACAACATTCCATTTCTAAGATTGGAATAATTTGATTTGTAGTAACAAAGATTTTATGTCACTTTAGATTTATAAGTGAAACCAGCTGAATTAAATGAAATAAATTTGCAGGCAGAGCTACTCAAAGTAATCACTTCAGAGTGGCTCAGTATGGCCACAGTAGTTCTCCTGTGTGTTGCTTCTTATCAGATCTATGGGGATGGACCTCTGCACAAAGCCCTCTTAAAGTCAAAAGGGCTTTACATAGACTCTGGAGTACAACCAAGTTGCTGATCTCTGGCCTAAATGCCAAATCTTAGACACACCAAAAATGAGCTCAATGTGAAAAAAAGTTATCCCCATTTGTCTTAAAAGAAAGGAGAGGATATTTATATTGGGAAACTGGAAGCAAGGGCTGATGAGCACAAATCAGAGGAATAGATAGATAAACAGCACTTAAAAATGTCAATAAATTATGGAAGAGGCAAAGAAGTTTTTGGACAACACACATAAAGCAGTCAAGCTCTAGCTGGCTATAAATAAGGGCAAACTACATTTATGATCAATATAGATTCCCTAAGAAGTTTCAAATGGCAGTTAGAAAATTTGTTTATCAACAAAAAGGACTGATTACCACTATTCCAGAAATAACGTATATTATGCTCCTTTTTGCTATTACTGTATTGCTTACATTTAATAATATAAGCATGGAAATTTAGTTTTAGTTTAGGTATGTAAAAGACAAATCACATGTTGAGGTTAAACATTTCACAAATGGGATGCCATATATACAAAAATATTTTAGCCAATTCATGCAACTCATACTCTCTCTGAAAAATATATGCTGTATGACTGGAGAAAAAAAAAACAACACCACAAAATCTGAGAAAATTAGGTTTCTAAAGTATATTTGATTACTTCAGTAGGAAACATCAAAAATAGTTTTTTAAAGACATGCTAAAAAAACATTGCCGTAAAGATTTGTGTCTGCCTAACTGGTAGGTCTAGACTCATTAAATGTCAAAATACTAACTCTCTCTTATTTTCAGAACACAGAAATGTATATTTTTCATGTCACAGATGCCAGAGGTGAAAAGCAATTCAATTCCAAGCTGGCATGATATTAAAAAGAACTGCTGCAGAAATTTCAGGAACAACAAACCCACTTCAGGCCTAAGGAAAAGCCTGCAGAGAAGTGTCGTTACTAAAATTTAAAAAGAGAGGCTTTGAACTACAGCATGGAAACAAATAAGGACATTTTCTGTGAGCTTACAAAAGAAAAAAAAAAAAAANAAAAAAAAAAAAAAAAAAAAAAAAAGAAAGAGAATAGATTATTCCAAAACAGAAATAAGGTCCTGGCACCTAAGAAATAAAAAGCTTACAGAAGCAAATATGTTTAGTCTCTTCCCTTCATGTTTAGCTTCAGTTTTGCCTAAGAAAATGTTATCCTTTCAGATCAATAAATCTTGGTAATGGCCCCTGCAGAAGTCAATTTCCACTTTATTCTATACAGTAGGGAATAGAATATGAGAGACTCAAAGATTTATAAAGCATATTGTGGGGTTGGGAAGAACCGCAGGTTAAGTGCAGATCTTCCCTCTTGAAACTTCAAAAGGCAGTGAAAGAGGAATGAAAGAAAATGAGGGCCAAAAGGAGACACTGGTTGAAAAGTGTAATTTAGGGTCTTCCATCCAAAAACTGAAGCTCAGAAGAGCCTAACAGTTCTTGATTAGGAAAAGAACCCTGAAGTGGGTTTTGTGTTGTTGTTGTTGTTGTTTGTTTGTTTGTTTAGGATTCTTTAAATACTGTGAAGTATACCCAAGGCTTGGCAGTTACCAGTAGTACAGATGAAGACCAACAGCCAGCTATGTGATGATTTACCAAAATGAATAAGGGCTTCACAAACTAACTTCAACTTAAGATAAATAATTGACACTTCTACCTCCTCTGGCATATCAGGGAGTATCTAAGAAAATTAACAACCTTACTAACAGCAGAGGGATTCACAATAATGTAAACACAACTGTCAACAGACAGTTCAAAATCAGCTATCAAATTCAACCAACAGCACAAGACTGGTTTGGTGATATTAGCTCTAACATAAAAATCCAGCTCACACTATATGATGTTTTTGTGCAAGACGGAAAATGACTTCACATAACCACAGAGAAGTGTAGTCTTGGGTCCCCCCATGTATGGGGAGAATGGTCTTGTTGTAAGCAACATGCTTTGCAGTTAACTTTGGATGACCAACTGTCCATACAATTTTACTGCAGCCTGCCTGACAGAGTTTTGGCACAGTTGCACAATCTATGCAAATGACATCCTCTCAGGCATATTTGGAGATTATTTCTGCAACAGACCAGGGAGAGGAAGCAGTATATATGAGGCCTCATGTTTTGGCATGGGAAGAGAGTCTAGCTGTGGAAAAGTACGATGTGCTGCCCACACTCTAGATCAGAGAAAACGTGCTGGACATTTTCTTTGCTATTGCTGGTGAGCTGTAGAGCCAAAGGATTGAGGACAGCATCAAATGGAACAGACAGAGTAGGAGTTTCCAGGCTGTAAACTGTATGTACTCTGAAGAAGGCTACCTCTCTCGAGAAGACCATGTGGAGAGTACCCTCCTAAATTTGGTACCTTGGGTATCTAGAGGTAGTTTTGTGGAAGTTTACTGAAAAGGCATTAAAGCGGAACTATACAACTGAAGGTGGAGGCTTAGGCTTGTTGCTGGGCAGTTAAAGATTAAGATCATAAATAAATGAATAATGTTAGATAAAATAAATGCTACATAGGCCCACCTAAATATTAGCTCCTGCACTAAGTCTGAGGGTTAGTGAGTAGTAGTAGTAGCAGAGCTGGGCTTTTTCTATCTCTTTCTGTTGAGCATATTTTTCCACATTCAGAAACATAGCTTGTGAAAGGACTGTATAGTTATCTTTAGAGCCGGCTGGTGTCCTGCATCTCCTTCCTCCCAGCGGAATGCCACATGAATCAGTTCAGAGCTGACAGTGCACAGGGTCTACAGGGTAGCAGAAGGCCAAACAGGAATGGACAGGGAAGGTTGTGTTGGTTTACCATGTAGTACTTGTCCCTGATAGTCCTGATATGTTAAAGAGAAATCATTAACTTATCTCATTAAATGTGCTCTAAGACTTTGGGACTCGCTGTGCAAGTCTTGTTCATGTGAGAGAATAGTTGCGCACATGAATAGTTCTGTTAAATTACCGGTAAGTATGTTCACATCTGTGCAAGCTTTATTCACATTATCAGGCTCCTTTAAGCTGTGTTTGCATAGAGTATTATGAAGAATGTCTTTGCAATTCCCCGAGGAGAAAAATGTACACTTTCATTGCTGGTTTGCAGACACATAGAAGGGAGTGAAAGAAACAGTTTGCAGTGGGAAAAAATTATTTATTTATTTATTTATTTATTTTACTCTAAGAGCACTTATTACTTCTTACTAATCCTAAATGCTTATTGCTGAGGCAAAATTTTAATTGAGACCAGAATTTATTACTGTAATTTGATATGTATTACCATAAAGGCAGTATGAACCATTATTCCACAGAACTGCTAACAAGGCTTCTTGATGGCTCTCCAGAATAGTTTTGTGGACCATGCTTTATACAGACATATTTATAGGAAAACTCCAAACATCCTGAGGGACTATTCAAGGCAGAGGACAGCGAAGAACTTAGAATAGGGAAAAAGTAGCCTTATTTTAGGAGTTGGACTTGATGATCCTTGTGGGTCCCTTCCAACTCGGGATATTCTATCATTCTGATTCTATACTATTAAGATAGTGCCTAGTCAGGTCTGGTTTCATTTCTTTCTGTCACAGGTAACTTGGTAACCATGACAAACTGACTGAATACCACTAGCAAAGTATGGTAGTTATTTTCCTAACTCACACAGTGTTTGTGATAGGATTGGGTAAAAAATGTTAACTAGACAGTGGAGAGGAGAAGATGTTTTAGAAATAATACTTCAAGAATTGCTCAGCCAATTTTACTTAAACTTCCAAAAAGCAAAAGTTCTTCTACTTTTTTTTCACTGGAAGCTTGGAAGTCTGTTAGTACCTTTCAGAAAGTTATAAGCATTTGGAAATAACAAGGCAGAATAAAATAAAATAAATTTGTTCTAGCATGCAATATGAATTTTACTCTTGTTTTTGAAAAATGTAGTTGTAATAATAATTTTCACCAATCAAGAGACATAATAACTTGCTTAACACAGACTAGTGATTCAAGATAGACTATAAGGAAAAATATAAAGTCATTCAGTTTCAGAAATACTGTCTCACTGTATTTCACAAGCCACCCATTGTAGATAGCAGGCAAAGCCACAGAAAAGATGTGATATACAAGGACAAGGAAAAGAATAAAGAAAGAAAAACTATAGAAACCAGTAAAGAAGTAGGTGAGAGAGGGGTACATGCATAGAATGTTAAAAACTTCAATTAATCTTGTATTAGCTTATAAACATAGAAAACTAATAAAATTTTCTGAAGATGTAGATCACGTATGCTCACTTTTACATTCACAGAAGGAAGTGGGATTGCACATGTCAATTTAATTGACATTATGAAAACACCATGTACATTTGTAATTTTGTTTAGAACTGTACCAAAGTACACAGCATTTATTTTGTGTTTACAGTTACTACTATTGCTTAATCATTTTTATTTCTATACTGCATATAAGTCGATGAGAACTAAGACCCCATCTGTGGTATGAACTGAATAGAACTGAACTGTGCATTATGCTCAGAGCTGAAGGCAGTCTCTTTTTTTCAAAAGCTCACAAGCTAAACAAAGACAGACAGAGTCATAGAATCACAGAATCATTTAGGTTGGAAAAGACCCTTAAGATCATCAAGTCCAACCATCACCTAACACTACCGAGTCAACCACTAAACCATGTCCCTAAGCGCCACATCCACACGTCTCTTAAATACCTCCAGGGATGGCAACTCCACCACTTCCCTGGGCAGCCTGTTCCAATGCTTGACCACCCTTTTGATGAAGACATTTTTCCAGATATCCAATCTAAACCTCCCCTGGCACAACCTGAGGCCATTGCCTTGCATCCTATTACTTGTCACCTGAGAAAAGAGACTGACACCCACCTTGCTACTACCTCCTTTCAAGTAGTTGTAGTGAGAGATGACATCTCCCCTAAGCCTCCTTTCCTCCATACTAAACTGCACCAGTTCCTTCAGCCACTCCTTATAAGTCTTGTTTTCTAGTTCCTTCACCTGTTGCTCTTCTCTGCACATGCTCAAGCAACCCAATATACTTCTTGTAGTGAGGGACCCAAAACTGAACATATTACCTGAGGTGTGGTCTCAGCAGTGCTGAGTACAGATGGACAATCACTTCCCTAGTCCTACTGGCCACTCTATTTCTGACGCAGGCCAGGATGTTATTGGCCTTCTTGGCCACCTGGGCACACTCCTGGCTCATGTTCAGCCAGCTGTCAATGGGTACTCCCAAGTCCTTTTCTGCCAGGCAACTTTCTGTCCACTCTTCCCAAGCCTATACCACTGCATGGGGTTGTTATGACCCAAGTGTAGCACCCAGCATTTAGCCTGTTCAATGCCATACAATTGGACACGACCCGTCAGTTCAGCCCATCCAGATCCCTCTGTAGAGCCTTCCAACCCTCAAGCAGATCAACACTCCCATCCCACTTGGTGTCATCTGCAAACTTACTGAGAGTGTCGTCAATCCCCTCATCCAAATCATTGATAAAAATATTGAATAAAACTGGCCCCAATACTGAGCCCTGAGGAACACTATTTGTGACCAGCTGCTCACTTAACAAGAATAGTGTTCTAAAAGAACATGCCAGTCTGTACTGATGCTGGTCAAGGTTGTCTGCGCTCTAATTTACTAATTTACTGATAACAAGCTGCTGTTTTGGAGCACAGCTTTCTACAGTATTCCTGTGCTGGGCTGTTTGAACACATTCTGCCACATTGAACATTATATGTTCATTCTTCCTCGCTCTAACTTTGCAAACCACAATCTGCTTCTAACAGAAAAGTAATATTTATGAACCCTATATTTAGTCTTCTTGTAATATGGTATATCAGCAGGACAAGTTTCATCACTCAGCTGGAGCTCTGCCATTTGCTCATCTGGCATCTTCTCAAGAGGTGTAGAATCTGAAAATGACTTTAGATATGACCCTGATATAATTGAGGTGAAGTAACCACCGGTTAATTATAAAACATGAATGGAAAAAATTATTTATCCTACAGATGACACACAGAATAATCATTTCCAAAGTGTATCAACAAAAAAATTCATTTGATTTCTATCTTCAGCTTACTTAAACAATGAAAAGTCATGCCTATATTTTCTTTCTTCTTTGGAAAAAAAAAATATATATTCCAGTCTCAGAAGTAGGATTTGGAACACCTACTCTTTCTGGAAAAACATGTTTAGGAAAGTATGATTTTGCCTGGTTCACAATCCATATGTTCTTGCCAGTACCTGCAATAAACACTAGGCAAACTTATCTGTTCAATTTGATGAAACCAAATCAATAGAAAATCCAAATTTAGTTGCCATACTGTCTCAAGCAGGAGTATCCTGCTACCCTCATATGGCTCTCCATTCTGACTGATGCTTTGGAAACGCAAGACAGGCAAGCTCACAGGTCGATGCTGAAAGGTATGACCCTGCTGGCCCCATATTTTGAAATATGCCAGAAGCCTGTGTACAAATAGTGCTCTTTTCCTCACTTCACAAATTTCAGCAGTTTAACAAGTCCCTGAAGTGAAGCAGAATGCAAAGCCTCATCCAAAGCATCACAACAAGAAGCTAGAGGCCCTCTGGAGATCTGCGGCCCGCCAGTGCCTCCATTCTGCTGATCTCATCTAAGCTGTGCTGCATGAAGGTCAACCTTTCAATTAATGCCTATTCCACTGTAGCAAATCGCTTTTTTTTTTTTGCTGAATTGATATGATATTGGAGGCTTTTTTTTGTATTAATAATTTAGAAGTTCCGTCTTTATTCCCTTATCCAATGGCCTGCTTTAAAGCATTAGCACAGAATACTAATAGGGCTGCTTTAGCAAGGGAGAGGCCAGTCTAAGAGAGAGTACCTATAATAAGGTTCAGCATGAGGTATAGGTAATCCCTAGGTACGTTGTGATATTTGATTTGATTTGCGGTCCTTTGCAAAAGAGGCAAAACATTCTTGAACCTGATAAATGTCCTGTAAGAGAAGCAAAAATGTCTATTGGCCAGAGAACAAAATTACTCTCAAAGGGATATGTTGCCTTAAGAAGGAATATTTTCCATATCCAACTTATTTCTAATAACAGGGGAAAGTAAAGGAAGAGACAGAGAAAGGTCAGATTTAGATGACTCTTCAAGTTTCTTCTGCATAATCTCTATAAGGCAGTATAATAAAGTTTTATAAAGAAGAAAATCTTCCCAATAAGCATCATAGTAACTACCAGCATATTTGGAGTGGTTTAGTTAAAGCACTACTATCAACAAGTTTATCAAATTTTTCAACAGATTAAAGAACTTTTTTAAAAAAAAATCATTTTTTCATGGTAAGCTTTCCTGGGGAGAGACTGTATTTTTATATGTAGGTAGATAGCGCCTAAAATATTGGGATCCTGAACTTGCTTATCTACTTTTAGGCTATTGTTGTGAACATTACAGCTAATGTGGTATGTCTTATGTCTGCATTCTTCCAGGCTCAGACCAGACTTGGCAAGGGACATCTTCAAAAAAAAAGACAGTTGGCAGTGTTTTTCCATTTCCATTTGTCATACAAAAGAGTTTCTCGTCAGTACAAACCACTTAGCCTCCAAACCCTTGCAATGTGTTGATCTAGTCAAAGATAAAGGGGGGCCAGCAACTGGAAAATTCTTAGCATTGTGCCATAGGATTTTTTATTGTTGTTGTTGTTAACCATCCCTTCCTGTCTGGCTTCAAATATCTTGTAGTTTGTGGACATTAAAGCACTACATTCCTGGTGAGTAAATTCTGATACATCTAATAGTGTAAATTTTTTTCTTTCTTTCTTTCTAGGACTAGCCTTCTTGTCTGCAAGCACAAGCAATTCTTTCTAGTTTTTAATGTCTTTTGCTGATATGGTCTTCAGTGCACTCATCAGATAAGGATTCTAGTTTGTCTAAATCTGTTACTCAATTATTCAGATTTAGGAAGCCATTCCTAAAAGGAATAACATTTCTATTCCATTTAGGAAGCCACCAGCCATATCTTTCACATGAAAAGGACCTCCCCACTATTTGCATAGTTGCATATTTTTGAGTGAAGATGGAACTAGCTGAATATCAGAGAGACTGGCTGAAAACTGGTACAACAGTGACACCTCACAGAGCATGTGAAGAGGATCCTAAAAGTAAGAAAATCTTCTGGAGAAAACAAATGAAGGAAAAGTCTTGAAAGATGACTTTATGATTTGTGTAACTGGGCTGTGAGGCCTCCCAATTTTGACTACCCATTATTCAAATTCTTTTTTGCAAGGAAAATACTTTAAAGTGAGGAAACAGCTGCATGTCTTAAGCGTATGAATCTCATAACACAGTTGATGATGATACAGCATGTCCTAAAAGCATACAGGACTGAAGAAGGCATGTACCTTGGAAGTGAGATGTCATGTCCAGTAGAATGCCAGTCTTGCCGTTCCTAGGGTCAATCAATATATTTTCCGCTTTTGATGAGTTAAATCAGTGACAACATTGACCATGGCCTACTTTAACTAATGAATGTGTGCCTGCAGAACAAGGCTAAGAAACAGGAAGAAGTGCTTGAAAAATTACAGTGTAAAGACATTTTTCATATCTTGGTGTTGTGGCTTGAAACCTTAAATCACTAAAGGAAATGAAATGACACTACTTGTCCGATCCTCCTGGTGAAAGTGGTTGACAGAAGGACTTCATCACACGCACCCGCACACCCTCCCCCCACTTCTACAAACGCACAGAGAAGACTTGCACTAATCTTTCTTGTTATCACCAGCACTGAAAACGCTACTCTTCCTTTCATTCACTTCAATATATTGCAAGCAGCTCTGAGCTTTTCTCATTAACCTCTCTTTTCTCTACTTATCAGCATCTTTTCCACATTGTTGGGGCCATTTTCCAAACAATTGTTGGAGAGGAGGGGAAAAGTCAAAGCAATAATGGTCTCAGGGTCACAATTGAAACTGCTCCCTATAATAAGCAAACCTGAAACAGTAAACCGAGAAAGAGAGAGGGAAGGAGAGGGAAAGAAAAGAAAACGCTGACTGGGTCAGGGGTCAGCTCTCTGATCTCATTGTCAGCGCCTCTGCCTTTTGCGTTATGGAATTTGTCTTTCATTACCCTGTCTGCCACTTCTGTCAATGTGCCCTGAAAAGGCTCCTCAATAGGAAATTGTGAAGTTCTGGTTGAGGTAACAGGGAGACCTGTCCTCTGAAGCCAGCCTGTGACTCGCTACAGTTTCCTGGGTGTCTGGCTGGGTGCTGATCTTTCCTTGGCATCGCTGAACCAAGCATCAGCAGCCCCTCTGCAAAATAACACCTGCAGGGAATCCCTGCTGCGAGAGGTAATATGTGACTATATGTGAGCCCCTCAGGTGCTGCAAGGATAAACAACACAAGAACACCTACTAATTAAAAAATAAAAATAAAAAAAAATCACCTCTTTCACCAAAAGAATGAACAAAATATTCCTCTGAACCAGAGGATGGGGTAAAATGAACACTCTGACTGTGTTAACTGGAACTTTACGCATCATATACCATCAGGATATCCTGGTGTATTCCCTCTAACTTCCTTCCTTTATCTGACTGGGGATTTCCATCACAGTTAAGAGAGTTATAATCTCCCTGACATTTGTACTGTATCAGCCTATACTGAAGGTCTTTCCAATTGAGTAGTCAATTATCTTTAGCACTGCTGAATGTCCCAAGGAGGATTTTAATTAGGTACAAATTCATAAATGCTTCTATTGTCCAAACCAAAACATTTGGCCATTAATATCCCATTTGAAATGTCACGTTTTCTTTTGGTTTTGGTTTATCCTTCAATTTTACATACAGTGTGTACTTAAATACTTTTATTTTTTTAATTTAAAGACTCTTTCTGCTCAAGAACTGGTGTAATCTACTGAAATTTGTGATGTAAAACCTAAAATAAGTTGTATGACTAAGAATCTTATAACACCTTCCCCTGGAGATATTGTCTGGAAATAAGGATTACACATCCACTCTGTTTCTGAAGTTCAGAAAAACTGTAGTTGAAGCATTTTTGCTTTCAAGATTTCTTTCAGAGACAACCTTTACACAACAATGAATTTCAGTGTCTCTAAAGGCAGACAGATCTCTGAAACCAAACTTTATTCTTTGCACAGTTCTAGTCATAAATGTGTTAGGATGTGTCTCTTCTAGCTGCAAAATGTAGAGGCAATAACTGTTTGAACTTCACCAAAAAGAGCTGAGGTGTGACTCATTGAATCCTACCTAATACAACTTCCACTTCCTATAAAAGCAGAAACTCACTAAGGAGGATACTGCCACTTCCACAACTTGTCTGTGAAAGTTCAAAAGTCCAAAGCAGTCCAAAAGTGTCTTCCTAAATTGTTTAGCCTTTTCAGTTTAAGTATTCTGATATCATCATAGATAGAATGACTGGTTTCCCTAAAGTTTCTGAGTCTAGACTGGGGAAAGACAGCAATAATAGATTTGTATACATCAAACTTCAAAATGCCTGTGTGCAGGAGTTGGAATGAGGGAAGGGAAGGGAA
>VXAL01009204.1:3739-47869 GCA_013399475.1 Chauna torquata
AAAAAAAAAAAAAAAAAAGAATGCTCTTTGATAAATACATTTCATATGTCTGACTTTATTCTTTATTTACCTGAATTTTACACAAGTGCAAGACTGTTCTTCTATTAAAATGATTAGCTTATTCAGGAATGAAAACCATTTGTTTTGCACAGCATTTAGAAACCTAAAGTCACGCTACTCTTCTCAATGCTTAGAAGCAAAAATATTAGTAGTAAATACGTGCCAGACATCTTATTGATTTTCATCATAATATTTTACTTTTACATAGTCATACCATAATCTGCATTAAGTTGCATGAATCTTACTCATCTCAGCGATTTTAGTATCTCCTTTGTGGAGTTAGCACTGCTGAAATACTGCAGCTCAGACAATTAGTCTTTTGGGCTGTTGATTCATTTAAAAACTTGATTCAATGATCTGTCACTGGACTGATTCCCCAGCCTGTGATACCGTCAAAGCAAGCAAATTTCTTTCACTGATCTAAAATTCTTCAGCAGCACAGCATCCCAACACGGTATCAGAGTACTTCAAAGACGTTTGATACTGAGGCTGACAAGACCACAAAATGAGAACAACCTTGTTTTCAAAAGAGCAGTTGGTAACAGCAAGACAAGTCCATTAAGGGAAAAAGTAGACTTTCTCAACACCTCTGAGTAAGCATAAGGAACAACACATGCTCTTTAATGCTGCTTCAAACACATTTCTCTCACAGGTAAAACAACAGGGCTTAGTAACTACCAGAATGCTGTATTCATCTAGTTACCCATGTATAAGAGTTATTGCGTGGGAAAGAAGATAAAGCCTTTCTACAAATACAACTAAGAAGTCAGTGATTTGTTCCTTCAAAGGAAATACTGTTCCTTTAATCTGCACTGCATATCCCAAGACTTAGAGAAGACATGCAAAGAGGTGTTGAGTGGAGAGGACAGACAAGTTCTGAGGTCTGACATCAACACAGCCTTAGGAACCCATGCATGCTTTTGAGCCAGACTCTTTCTAACCATTGCTTTTTAAACAAAGCTTCATTGCAGTCAGGACCTTGTAAAACTGCACTACTTGAGAAGTCCTGCAGTAAAAGCTTTTTTACTTCTTGGTGCAAAAATTGCTGGGAGATGCTCAATACCATGCAATAATATAGCCTGTTCAGCCTTCAAACATATGAATATATGGAAATGGAACAAAGGTTATTTTAGCTGATACAGTATTTTGGTTTCAAAAACACATACTGAGAGATACAGCTTGAAGAATTTTTCTAAGCTGTGACTTATTCTGCAGGTAAAAGCTATCCTTAGGATAGGCTGGAACATAGCCTGTACAACTGCTGCAATAGGATAGGCTAATCAACTGTAATTTATTGAACAGTTCATACAACTGGTTTAGGACATTTGATTTTACAAGCCAGTGTTTATAAATTCTTTAGGAAACATTGTCTCTGCTAACTTAAAAAAAATAATAATAAAAAAAAAAATCCCTATCTTGCCAAAGGAACAAGTAGCTTCTTACTATCTGTGCCTCATTTAGCTGCATCAAAACTAACCAATAGTCAGTCTTGCAGAATATATGCAAAGCTGATTCATTAACTGCAATTTTTAAACCCTGATACAAATGGATTTTACAAACTGATTCAGATTAACCAAGTCTGGCTGTGCTTCCATCTGGAAGTTATATTTTATAACACTAGCCACATCTTGAAAAACAGATTCAGATGTTTGGAACAAATTCAGAACAGTTGTAAGAAATTCTAGGTACAAATGAAAAAAAAATTGAGCTTTAATGTCTTTTTCCTCTCAGTTTTCTTTCAAGTGAGCATTTATAATCGTGGTGTTTAGGGAGTTGAGGGGTAAGGAAAGAATCTGTGTTATTATCTATGACGTATTTACTCATGTGTAACAGCGGTTTGTTCTTTCTCATACTATTCTGCAGCATTTTAAGCCTATCCTCATAAAGGGACACAATGCCAAGTGAAAACAGCTAAGAAACAGGGTTGAAGCATCTGGTCTATCCACAAAGACTTTCTGCTAAAAAAAATTGTCTTTACATGAAACAGTGAAATGAATATAATCTCTAGAGTGAGGGACATACTCACATACATCAATAACCATATAAAAACGCCTTTTTAACAGCCAAGCTTATAGCCCATGTGTTGTGTCAATATAAAATAGTGTTGTACAACTTGTAACAACACTAACTACCTAACTTACTTCTTTATTTACACAAAAACATCAAACCTTTTTTTCCCCTAAGCCTTTCATCTCTGGGTTTTGGTCAAATCTAAATTACTGTTGAAGCAATTTCATTTCTTAACACACAAACCACACACAAGGACACACCAGCATTAGAAGAAAAGGAGTTAGTTTTGAAATCTAACAGATCCAGAAATGTTTATGCCTTGAAAAGAAAAATTAACCTTGCTGGGTATGGCAAATACTTCTGCCTTTCCAGCTTATTTAGAATGATTGTGTAGCCGTAAACAGGAAAGCCATACAAGAGAAACATACCCAAGAGTTTCTCAAAAATACGATATTGCAGATGATCGAGGACAAATGACAAAACAAGATTACCTCTCCGCCCACTCCATTTACTGCAGATATTCTAGAAGTCCCACAAATGCACTCTTTTTCTCTAAACACAGAGAAGTTTCCTGACTTACCTAGTCTTTTTGCTAGTCTTGGGTTTTGGCGTGGTATTTTTTGCTTTCTTTTCCTTTGGCTCTTTAGGGTTCTTAGGGACTTTGGGGGTCTTGGGTTCCTTGGGTTCCTTCTTTTCCTTGGGTTCTTTAGGATCCTTCGGTTCTTTTTTTGCCTTGGGCTTTTTCTTTTTCTTCTTCTCTTCTTGGGAGCAATCCACTGAGTTCCTGGTTAGATTCTGGCTATCAAGTCCCCCAGGAAAGTCTTCCTTACCAAAACTTTTACTGGGACCTTCTGCAGCAATGTGATTGTTTTTCTTTTTCTTTTTCTTTTGCTGTGGCTGCGGCTCAATTGATGGCAGATAATCATCACTTTTCACTAGCTGGGTATTCGGTCCACTAACCTGAGTCATATCCGGCACTGGTTTCTCTAAAAAGGGTTCCGATGGAGAATGCTGAGAGAGACAAACAGAAATAAAATTGTAGATTCGCAAATTTGATTTCTAAAGCTTTGCTCTTTTGAAGCAAGAGGTTACAGATGGAGAAAATAACTAAGCAGAAGATTAAGCTAGTAGCAATCTGAAATACTACACAGTAAATCAGTAAAAAAACCCAAAGCTTTCTGCAGTTAAAACAATGGCAAAGTGACCAGAAATTGTTGATGTAGCAGGGTAAAATTATTCTATAATAAAGCCTTTATACAAAGCGGAAGTACAGAAAATATTTAGGCTCCTCAACACTTAAGATGCAAAAGGAAAGCAATTGTTATTTCAGACATTTTTATAGTCAGAGTAGTTGTTAGTAGAATAAGTTGTTGCAAGTGATTCTGTTGCATTGAGATCTTGTCCTCCAGGGAAAAAACTGTTGAAGTTTGTTCCTAGACATGCAACAGGGAAATAATTCACAGGCTGTATTTATATAAAATTAATCTGGGCAATTTACATTGGTTCAGGCTGTGACAGTAGGTATTTTGATCCCCACGTGAAGGATTAAGCCACTTTAAAATGTAATATACTGTTACATTTTATGTCAAAGAACACCAGCTCCCTACTTATAACTGAAACAGATTTGTAGCTGCTACAGATTGGACAGAGTACTATCTTAAGTATTTGCGAAGCTGCAAAAGCATCCCTTTTCAAAGTCCATGTAGTGTTTCAGGCTTACATCGGACTTTTATAAAGTACAAAGAAACTTTTGTATAATTGCACAAATGCAAAGTGCCTGGATGGACTAAGCATATCAGACATATTTGCAATTATTTTCCCTTTAACAATTCTGTTCTACCCAAAGATCCGTAAGTCTGCAATGAAAAAAGGTCTATGCTCTACCATGACTTTGCAGTGTATCAAAGCTGTGACCTGCTTCTCCTCACTGCCTGCCTGCAGCTATGTACTCAGGACTACAGTGCTTTTCAAGAAGTAATAGCATGACACCATACTGATGCTTTTCTTACAGCTCAACATAGGGTCAGACCATTTTCCCATCCTCTATCTCTGTGTTTCTCCTACTTTTCTCTTCCCTAGAAATTAAGTCAGCATGATTCTAGGTGGAAGAGTTCCCTGTTAGCCATGGTCATGAAGCCTAGCCATTTGAGGTGTTTGATCCATTGAACTGGGGAGAAGAAAGGTTTACAGCAAATGAGAATTTTACATCCAGGAGTGCCTGTTTGTGATGTTATTTGTGTCTCATTTTCTACCCCTCCCCCCCCCTTTTTTTTTCCTTCAAACAGCATTTAGGAGTGGTAAGCATGCAATGAATGACTACAAATCCAGCCTATGAGCATACGTGGAACTGATGTACATACACAGGCATACAGTTTAATCACCTTGATCTAAAAAACAGTGCACCTAAGACTTAGGAAATAAAATTCTTAATATCATTGCATGAGAAAGCAAATGCACGCGTATTTTTCAAGATATTATAATATAGCTTTTTGAATGTAAACAAAGTGAACCAGTGCAGTCCTAACTATTTTCAGCATTTCTTCACAGTAGCAAAAAACCACTATGCCCTGAATACACTCACATATTCAGAAGCTACGCAAGCAGCAGAAGGAGCAAGCCTGTCAAGAAGTAAAGACACCCTTTTGCTGTTTGGGAGAGCTTTGAATGGTATGAGCTAGACAACATGGTTCTTTATGGAGGAGACTCCAGGACAGAGGGAAAGCCTGAGTGGCTGACCAAAGATCTGCGTCTGCTTAGCTTAACCAAAAACTTCCAGGGTGACTTCTGCATGTTCCCATCCTCCACCTGTTTATTAAGATACTTTTTAGGGCAATAGGGCCTTAGTCACAGTGGAAACTTAGCTCTCCTAGCAAACCTGATGCACCCATTTCGTTACCACCACATCCATCAGCCCCCATCTCAAGGCATTGTCACATTAGGCATCCTGAATCAACATCTCTTCTAGAAATCTGTGGTCACAATAATGCTTGGATAACTTTATCCTGGAAAGTTCACAAAGATTGGGTATCTGTATTGAGAAAGCTGACCCCAGAAAATCAGTGGTGCCAGTGAGTTCTGCAGTCCAATTATGCATTACAGAAAATACAGATATTTTAAAATTTTCTCATTGTCTTTGAATTTCGTTGACTTGAGTTGAATGCCTCCTCAGATTTGTTCTTTCTGTGACATAGACCAAAACTGTCTTCTCTGTACCTGAGATCACTGTGTACTTGCACTGTCTAACATTTATTTTTAGGTTGGAAAAGACAGGAATACCACATAGCTCATCTATAATACTCTTTATCCATAGCTTTTCAGAGCAGTACTTTTAACCTACATTTTCCTAATACAGACAATACATTTCTGTATTTTCTGCCATTTTGTATCTCATGCATCCTGAGTTTTTCAGAGACTTTGAGTCCAAGTTTCATCAATGTCTTTACTGAGCTGTCCACTGCAATACTCAGTCCTCTTTTTAAATACTGTTCACTTGCTATGTCTAGCATATAAGAAATCTAAGTTTTCCTTTCCATTATTTGTAAAATTTGTATTAGCAAGTACTTTACATTTGGTAATACACTGTGTTTGCTATCTATAAGCTTATGTAGGAGGCACAACTTTCTAGAATAAATCAGAGTTGGCTGTTTCAATTTTCTTCTTCCTCTTTTAAAGCATGCAAAACAGCCAAGCCAACAAGTACTAAAAACTGCAAGAAATCCAGTAATGCTGCCTCAATTTAGTTCTATAAAACTTTCACGGTTGCACCTACATTAGTGACATAACTATGTCACTGAAATCAATGTAAGTTTTATAGATGCTTGAGTATTCCAATTACCTTTTAAATCTAACTCAGAAAAGTAACCACTGTCTCTTTCTAAACTTTTTTTTTTTTTTTTTTTATGAAGTCTGAACTAGAACTTTCAGCACAGTAACAAGCAAATTTGAACGTAAGGTAGACAGCTTTCCAAGTCTTCACAGCAGCAATGTCAGCCCTTTATGATTTGACACTTGCAGTTTTAGTGCAAGGTCTGGCCGTAAGGTTATTCACTGAAAACGGCAGCAGTTGTTTCCACACTGTAGTACTCAGTAATCTGCATAAGTGCGTTCAGTGCAGTTCTGTAAGATGTCACACCACATGAAAATTCACATTCTTACTACCTCAAGAAGTTTATCCACAAGAGTCATTCTCAACAGACTCTTAAAACTACATTATCTGTACATTACGTGCACACCTTACGCACTTTTATTTGCAGTCCCAAGGTATGTACCAAGCATACAAATTAAAATACTATGATTTTGTTTCATATCATTCACAACCCCCAAACATTAAGCTACAAAAAGCAAACTCTGCCCTAACTTGGCTTTGGTTAAATTTCCATTTACTTGAAAAAACACTATTTTTGCCACATGTCACTCCCTTTGCGGTTTGACATGTTTTATAATTCATGTATACGTGATCTTGTAAACCACGGCATTCTTTCAAAGAACTGGGTGCGACTGACTATTTTTCTAGGAAGTCTGTGCCTGCACTTCTGCAATACTCTAAAACGGTGTATCCCTTACCGACAACCCCACATTGCTCCCTAGTGTGAAGCTGCGTAGGAGCAGCACAAGTCTGGTGAGCAGGGGAGATCAGAAGCAGCTTGAAAGATGTGTTTTCTTACCCAAACCCAGTTGTCTGCTCTTTCTTAGGAGGGGAGAAGAGGAAGAAGAATAGGCTTTCACTAGTAAATATTAGTTTAAGCCTACCACAGGGAATTATTTCAAATAGTTCTACTTCTTTAGATCTACAAAGGATTAACTCTAGTTACAGGGTCATAATTTCTGATGAAAGAACCCCATTTTCCATTTACAAATTAGGAGAAGATGCATATTATAAATTTTTACCAAAAGATTGAAAAATTTATCTACGTACCTCATAGAAATCACTTCTCCCGCTGCTTTTAGCCCTAACAAAGCCATAATTTAGAATGTTGGTACAGAATTTAATCTTCCACAGGAGAGAAACCAGTGAAGATTAAACACAAATAGGTATTAATCTTATTTGATATTGCAACAGAATTATTTTTGGTATTATTTGAAATAAGGTGAAATAGGTGCTCAGAAACATTGGTGTGTTTACTAGACCCACATCTCTTTAAATCTTTTAGAGAAAAGCTGTTTTTGTAAACATTTAACAAAGAACAGATGGCCTGTTTTAATCATGCGAAAAAACCTGGAGCTCACATTAATACTCCCACCACAGACTACTGGGTCTAGTCACCTCCCTAACCAGCAGCACAGTACAGGCTTCAGTAATACCATCTAATTGTACAATGGACATTTTCTCATCAATTCCCCATGCTTGACAGTTAATCAATGCTATTAACATGCAATATCACAATGCAGGACACTCTTAAAGATCGCAGCTTATTAGAGCAAAACACTGATTCTTCAACAACTCCGAGCATTTAAAATAATATGCAGCTCAACAGGTTACCCAGGACAGTAATACACTTCTGCATTAAAAGTCAACTGTATCAGAGCAAATTTTACAGGAAAACAGTATGTCAGAAATTGTTTCTGGAGTGCAAAAACTCCCTTTTCTGGATTGCAAACTTATTTTTAAACTTTCAAACATGTCTCACCCAAGATTTGATTAATTAAAAAATTAAGCTGCCTGCATTTCACGGCTGCTTACACGTTTAGATCTAAGCTCATTCTCTGCAGCCCAAAGAAGAGAGAGATGTCTCTAACCAGGCCTGTTACGTAAAGTAGCAAGATGGACAGGATGTAGGATTAACCCAGTGAGGGTTAGTGGCAAGGAGGGAGGCTAAGGAGAATCTTTCTGTTGCTTGAACAAGGATTGAACCCACAATCAACTGTACTTAAGTACTGAAAGTAGATGAGTGGCAGTTCCCCAGTGAAGCAACAACCTGAGCCAATATTGAGCTTTAAGGACTATGAAGCAAGAGCAGCAAAGTATGCGACATGACTCAGCGAACTTTGTGAAATTTAAACATCAGCACTGAACATAGAAAGTTCCTTCTCTTTTTTCTCAGGACTATTTTAATTTCTAGCTGGGGTATTTCTAGTCTCCCTGGCCTCTTCCATCATTTTAAGAAAGATCTACTGTAACCACATTTTATTCAAATTTTCTTGGACTTTGGTTTATTAACCGAGTTGTGTAACAGCAGAGTAAGCGTCCAATCAATTCCCACTGGCTCCGAAATACAAACCTCTCCAATACAATATCTATACAACAGAAAATTTTGTGTTAAGTAAATTATTACTGAATATTCTCTTTTGCAGCCATTACATTTCTGTTAAGTTATCATCTTCAGTTTGGAAAAGTTAAACAGCAACCTGTGACCAAAGAAAGTTCTTTTAAAACAGAAGAGGGACTAGAGCAATGCTTCTGGAAGCAGCTCTAGAGAATTCATATCCTTCCTGACAGCACTGTCCACAAGGTGTTGAAAAGCCATTACGTGTATAAATTGCCCCATAATTCCTCCTTTCAAAAGTTAATGAAAGGATTCATCATCCCTCTGGTTTATTTAGCACAAACTACTCATCTTGACTATCCTCTAAACAAACCATCTGGAAAGTTACCCCATCATGTCTCTAAAAGTTGCTTTGTCCCTGCAATTCTCAACTTGTCCCTTCAATGCCTCCAGCATTAGGCCTGCCCTGCTTCTCCCTCAATCTGAAGCATGCTTTGGCTTCTCCAGCCCAGAATAAGCACTTTTCAGACATTGTCCTTCTGTGAAGTTCATGCATCAGTAAAAACTCCAGAGTAAACAGGAATCAACATGGCCTCAGAAATCGCATAGTATAAATTCCTATAGTAGCTAAAATTCAGAAGTATCCTCATGAATATGCTCACACCCGTAATTCTTTCCAAGATCTGTTTTACCAGTCAGTTTCACCTCCTTTATCACAAATGATGATCCCTTCCCTTTCCTGTGAAATGCTTCTCTTGAACTAAAGATGCATAAGTCTTTTTTATTTTACTATATGAAAATACTTAGTAGACCTTAAAATATTTTGGGCAATATGATGATGAAACACTGGTATATCAATAGATCAGAAGCTCTTCTAAAAAAAAAAAAAAAAAAACTATAAATGCAAGTTGTCACCTTGAAACTATAAACCTACCAACGTTGTCGGTGATCTTTTCTGCAATAAAGGGAAAGACATCACACCAGATGAGAACTGAACGACTCCATTTTGCAAACAGACTAAACAGGAATCTTGTAGCTTACTAAATCTTTTGCCATACTTCTACAGAATGTGGACAAAAAGGTATGGTAGATAATTAATACCTCCTTATCAAGAAATAACTTGACAATTAAAAATCACTTTGTATCAAAAAAGTTCACGTTTTAGTGCTACTGCAATATTTTATTTCTTAAGCAATATTCCTGCTCTGTTACTACAAACAGAGACTATTGTTAAAACACAGATACAACTACTGAACAGTTAAAACTTGCTGACTCAAAAGTTTTCAGAAGAACTCTGAATCAAGACAACTACGATTTTGATGCTTGCAGCACTCTAACAGGGGAATGGAAATGTTTAAAACCAATCTTAATGCCCTCAGCTACCACTGCAAAAGCACACTCATTGCTAATTTGGTGGAGCTGAAAATATCAACCAATTACTCTTTGTGGAAGAATAAAATATGCTACATGAAATATATAGTTCTTTAATTGAGTCTCAGCACAACTATAGCATTAGAATTACTTATTTTCTGGTCATACCCCTCTGTGGAATAACACAGATTACAAGAGATGAATTACACTAATGTGGCCATCCAAAAAGCAAACATCGCATTGTATTTTACACCAATCGCATGTAGCAACATTGTTTTGTGCTCATGTAAAGTAACAGATATTATTCATGCGATGAGTGCTGATGAATTTGTCCACAGCTCAAAAATAACTAACATCCCATAAGAGAGCTCTTCTTTTTGCTGACCATGGATCAGAATCAGCATCAACGTTGAGCAGACAGCATCAGAGAACTGCCACCCCTAAGATAATGAAGTGTGTATTCTCCAGATTGGCCTTCCACATAAGAAACTACAACAGCTACCACATTGATTGCATATAACTGCTAATGTGTGTGTGTGTGATGGTCTGGAAGACAAACATTTTATTAATACTTTTATGTTACAGATTATTTTATAATATATCCTAGCTTAGACAGAAGTGTAAGATTGCTCCCAGTACAAGCAGGGCAGGCACTAGATATTACACAGCAGCAGCTAGAACAAGCCTGACTCTCTACTCTCCGTCACCACTGTGTAGACAGGTCAAGGACTCAGGATTTTAGCAATTTCCTACTAGTTTTTGGCTTTGATGACAGGGGGCGAGAAAGGGTGAGACAACGAGGCACAGAAGTCTAGTGGCGAAACCCATATCGCTGACGTTGACAACTTGCACTCTACCCCAGCTCTGCCTTCCCTGCACAGCCACGCCAAAGGAGACCTCACTTTTGTGTATGCTCCATTATCAAGCAGTAAACATGCCTGGAACATGCCAACATGAGTTTAAACACACAAGTTTTGCAGCGTTTGTGCTATGCCAACTATGTTGCAGGTGGGAAAGCGAGAGGCAGACCAGAAAGAGTCCTACTAGAAAATTGCCCATGAACGTCTTTTTCTTAACACCTTACCTCTGCCAAGTAGGACCTGTATTTAAAAAATTAGTTATTTTCTTTACATAGTTACGTCTGTTCACTGCCCAAGTACAACCACCAAGATATTTAAAGCTGACTAGAGAACTCCTTGGCTTAGAGGATATCCACAAGGTTTATCACTGGTCTTTTCCATCCCCTCTAAAATAAGGTGGTAGCTGTACAACTCCAGACAAGAGAGGGAAGTCACGCAGTAAACTAAGAACATGCTGGGATGAAATGGTTTCCAGATCACCCAGTCTGATGCTTCACCTTTTCCAGAATAGGGGGGAATAGGAGAGGAAACACACTCCCGTATTCAGCCAAAGCAGTAACATTGAAACCGCTATTATTAAATACACCAGTCTTACAAAGACCAACCTAACGTTTCAGTATATACGCAGGCAGAGTCGTTGCTCTTGGGCTTGCCTCCACGTTCCAAAAAGCCGTTCAGCTTCACTGTGAAAATAAAGCAGTTCCTCTGTAAAATGAGCGCATCCTCGGGCGTACCCTCTCTTGGGCACGTTTCACAGCCACAATTTGAAATCCAAGTTCCTGAGGGAAGATGAGATGTGTACTGTCCTGCACACAGGATCTCCTCCCTCCTCCAGCAGACTTCCTTCAAGGTAGTTACTGGATGTCAAATACGCAGCAATTTGTCCCCTCTTCGAAGTAACCAGCTCCTCCATCACACTGCATTCCACAGGTTATACACCTCTGACATCAACTATGATTTCTATTTAACATCCCCTGTCCAGAAGAAGAAAACCCAACAACACAGTCCTGACTTGGTGTATTAAGCGCTTACATACTGGAGATAGTACTTAAAACAATAAATGTCTCCTACACTTCTGTTTTTTTTAACCAGGAGACTTAAAATCACACCATTTTAAGAGGGACCTTAATTAGCTCACAGCCGTTTCTGTCAGTATGGTTCTATAGCGTTACTGAAACCTGAATGGGCGTGACAGAGCAAATGGCATCAGGTTTATGAGTAGGGAGGAAACCAAATATCAGCTGACTTGGTGCAAGCACTGCTTCTTCTGACCATAATGGACAAACAAACAAGTTCTGCCTGGGCTTTCACTGTGGCAAGCAGCAGCAGCAACAAAAGCATTACACACCACACCAGCACAAGCATTTCTGGCCTGGTGCTTTTTCTCCCACACCCCTTCTAACTCCCCAAAAAAGGAAAACCTACAGGAAAACTTATTTAACAGGCTATATATGTAAACATAAGGTATGCATGTAAGGTAATAATATGTATGTACCTTACACATTTACATAAGATAGAAATATATATTAAAATATAAGGTGTAGACAAATTTAAAAGCTACATCTCTTTTTTGATTTGCAAAATCTCTAATGAACTAAAGTGTACTTTATCTGGATTCCACTGCAGTACACTTCTTATATTTTACTTCAGGTAAAGTAAGCTTTAACCTGAGGAAGGGAGAACAAAAAAAAGGGGGGGGAGAAGTAGCTTTTTTGCATGTTTGTTTACACTAGACAAAGCCTAAGACTATCAGGCCACTTTTTTTTTTTTTTAAATTTCTTCTGTTTGCTCTGCTATGCCTAGCATTCAAGTAAATACAAGCTTCAGAAATGCCACCTGTTTGAGGGACAAACTGTGAGCCCACTTGCAAGGACAGTGTGAAATGTTTTAGAACTTCAACAAAGAATCCAAAGGACCATACTGCAACAAAGACTGCATGGAAGCACACAAAGAGCAGAGATGAGCACAGACAAGAGTTGGTGGATATAACCCCATATTGCCCCTATCTATTTACTTGGCACCACTCTGTATGTATGTATTTTTTTTTCCACTGTGCCCGTGCCAGGAAGTCCTCAAACTCAGCTTATGTCCTTCATGTCTGCGACTTTGCCACACTTGTGTACGTGCACCATCACCTCCCTTCTTCTTGGACTGAGCATCTCCCAGTCTCCCCCTGCCAGCCTTGGGAAGCACTGGGAAGCCACTAGGCACAGCCAATCCTTTTGGGCTTCTCCTGGCAACCCACACACTGTATGCCACACAGCCCTGCACTACAGCAGCCTCCAGCCCCTCTTCCAAGGGACTTCAATGGGTCTAGCCAACCTGAAGGGATGCCTGGGTCTTGGGAGGCAGGCTGGGGGTCTCCACTGCCCATCAAGCCTTCTCTTGTGGAAATGAATGAGGGCAGCAACTGAGTGGTTGTTGATACAACTGTTGCTGATACATTCATAAAACAAGAAAATACAGCAGCCACAAGCAAAATGGTTTCAAACGCATTTTTAGAAAATTGCATGCAGTGTTTCTCCCAATACGTTACTAAGGCTTCAGTTAAGATGTAAGGTATCTATCACTTTCCTAGCCCCTCCCTTATATAACTAGGAAAACAAAAGCCCAACATTTTTGTTTCAGAGTTACTTTAAGCCCCATCAGATTCTAGACATGCAAAACATGCATGTTTAAGAAGCCTGCACATATCAAAAATACATCAATCTACTGTTTAATGATAAAATTCATAGAGAACTTTTAATGAGAACTTCATCACTTTTCCTACCTGCAAGCTATTATGAAAAAAGAACAAGTTTTCCCCAAAGGTATAATTATTTAACAAGTTCTAGTAGCCCAAGAAAAGGGAAATGGCCTTATGTGCTTAAGAGTCTACTAGACACAACAAAGGACTCAAATCAGAGCTTTATTCCTGTACACAGAAAGGAAGTTCCACTTAAGTACCACAACACTTCCACAATACCATCCATAAGTATTTTCATTAAATAATAAAACATCCTGAATTCTTCCACTGTTTGCAGCAAGATTTTTCAGTTTTGCCAGGATGTCTTGCAGATAGGGCTTATGAGCTTAAGAAAAATGAGCTTAAAGCATTAGAAGAAACACTACCACCACACACACTGCAATTTGGTTTCAGTTTGGAGCTGACAAACAACGTTCATCAATATTTCATTTGGATGACTTGCAACAAACCCACTAGACAAATAAAAAAATACTCCTTTTTCTTCCCTTTGCCATCTCCCTGTTCCCCAAGGTGAAGGTGCACTGTTATCCATGATCAAAAGACGAAATCTTCTAGATTAATTGCTTGAGCTAATGCCATTTCTTTTCTTTTTTTTTTAAACTACAACTTGTACTCAATGCTTTTCTGCTACGAATTAAAAAAACAATAAAAACTAGACAAAAGAAAACAAACAAACAACACACAGAGAATCAGAGAATTCTCCAATCCCATGGACTTCTAATACAGTAAAATCCATAGGGCACCACCAAGGCAATGAAAGTTAATCCTAGTCTAAAACCTTTTTTTTTTCTTCCCCCGATTTTAATCTTTAAGTTTGCTGACTTATTCTGATGAGAAGGTTCTGATCTCAGAATTTCCAAAAAAAGGCCATATTTGGTAAGTTTTCTCTGATATACAATGATATCCACAGCAACTCAATCATCCTGTCTGTACTGTTTATGTCTACTCCAAATTTCAAGATGTTTTACTTGCTGCTATTTCAATCTCACAGCTCATATGAGCATGCTTACTACTAGGAGATTCACTGTTTAAAATGATCTAAATGTTAACATTTTGTTTTGATGTTCAAAATGCCATTTCCTTAGTTACAAAGAAGTTCTACCTCAGAAGAGAAAAATCCAAAAACCCACTACCACTTGTATTTCTATTAGTTGTTCTTTATAAGTTGGAGTAACTTTTCTAGCCCACTTTTAACTAGCATTAAACAACTGTTCTCCATGCAGAAATTCAAAAGGTTTCTCCAGCCATTAACCAAATGAATCACCCTGCGAGCAAAATAGTAAACATGCACTGTTGTCTTGAAAAAAGAATAGTTCACTGTAACCCTAAGAAAAACTATTACAATGTATAAACATATTTTACATTTTTAAATTGCAGTCTAAATCATTAAGTATTTCAAATCCTCGAAAACAGAGAACTACCTTAGTTAATGTCACTTATGAAACAAGTTCTGCTTCCTAGTATTTAACTTTTTACAGTAATATCTCAAACAGACAGACTGACTCCTCCCTAGTTACTTCTAGAACTGCTGCCTTGTTCAGCACACAGGGCGGATGAGACTCCTAGATTAAATCAGATCTGAATGACTAAGATAATATCCTAAAGAGAAGACTCATGTTACCTTGAAAACTTAAGTACAGACTACAAGGAGATGGTCTGTGCTCAAAGCAGTGAACATCAGGTAAGCTAATTTACTGTCCTCCCCCCGCCCCCCCNAGCTCACTGGGGTACTTTTCTATTTTTTTTTACCATAAAAAAAACTGCTTTGTTTGGTTTTGTAAAATGACATACTCATGTTTCTCTAAACATGGATCTCCAGCAAAGGCCTTGTCATGGACTGTCTTCTTCAGAAGTATTCACCAATCATGACTGCAAGCATCTACTTGGATAACTACTGGCTTCAGCTTTAAGGCAATACAGCGGGGTGTAACGTACACTAAGAAGCCCCAAATCCCACGTCTATCACTCTTTTGCCTCAGGCAACTCCCTGTCCGTCTGTCTTGGCTTCCTCATATGTAAAACAGGGAAAACATATTGCGGGAGAGTTTGGAAGATGAATGCACTAGTGGTTGTTGAGGTTTTTTCTATATTAGAATTAAAATTACCATTAAAAAAGCCCAGTTAACAATTAATTCTTTACCAAGATATGAAAAGAGACAGCGTTTGAAGGAACAGTCAGTCTGCTTCATGAGATACAGTGATATTCACAATATGGTTGACTGGATAATATACTGTAAATAAATTATCAGGCAATAGCTCAGGTAATATGAGCAAATGAATTAAACAGCTACTTGTATCACAGAAGATCTTCTGGGGGTGGAAGAAAGGGAACAGAAAGAACGTGGCTGCATACACAGATTGCACCCTGCTTCACGGGCACGAGGAACGCATCACGACAGCCCTACTTCTGATCTTTCTTAACTCCCAGCTTTGCAGCTTGCTACCGTTCTGTAAACACGATCAGCTAAAATAAGTATATTAAATTACATTAACGCTTTCTATAGCTTTTTTTTTTGTGATACTTACTTTCAGCAAACATTTAAAGTATATGAAAATAAAACAACCAAAGACTTCTTGCCAACTCTACTCGCAAACAAGGTATCCCGTATTAAACTAAGGTGTCACATATTAACTATGTGGGGAGACAACAAAAGAAGAGTTAAAAGCTACCTTTTTTTTTTTAACATGTGTGTATATACATATATAATATTTATGTATATGAACCATTTAATTTTCACTGTGTTCTTTAAATTTCCTCTCCTGATTTCTGACCCCCTTCCCAAACTACAGTTGTTTCCATTCTCACTTTCCAATACATCCAGAAAAGAACGGAACAGAAAAACTCAGCTGAATCATACGGGTTCTTCCTGGTTACATACTCAATAATTAATGTTTTCCATTCCGTCACGTAGAAGATATCCAGTCCTCTGGTTAGAGAAGTTCTAAGGAGATAAACCAAAACATGATGGAAAGGCAGGCTTTTCTTCTCCCTCTCCTAAGCAGAAAAGAAAAAAGCCTGCAAACATAGTGACTTGTGAGATGGCTTTCCTACATTTAATTTGTTTTAGATGCACTCCTAAATATTAAGGAAAAGCAGTAGTTCTAGAAAAGCCTCTCCGATATCCAAAAATCTAACCAGCCTTCAAACACCTGCAGCTGATCAACTCACAGAAATCTGAGGGCAAAAGGTACAATATATCTTCAGCAGTGATGCATTTTACACCAACAGTACCCATTTTATGAGAGAAAAACTACTAAAGATTTAATGGTGCCAATTAAAAAAGCCAAGAGTTTGAATGGCTCGATGGCTGAGTCACAGACCTTTTGCCTATAATAGGTTCCACTATAGCCCTGAGCTCAAGCTGTGGGAAGAGGATTGCAGATGAGTAAGAGGAATTAGTATTTTTAAATGTTATTGCAAAGAAAGGTGTCCTTTAAGCGTTACGCAGCTGTGTCTCTAGCAGCAGTACAGCAGCTTGCGCTTATCCAGATTCCTAGCTTTAAATGAGATGTTCTGAAGTTTGCGGACACCTCACAACTGCAAAACACTTTGACAGAAATTAAGCCCATCAGTGTGAAGCCCTCACAAATTTAACTACCATTTCATACACATTTCCAAACTTGAAATATTTCAGTACTTTCAATTTTTGTTATCACCTTTGATTTTTGGTGTTCATTTATGTTTACAGAAAACAAGGTATGTCTGCGTAACTGATGACTAAAGAAATTTGTACTTAACCACAGGATGTCTACAAACTACTGCTGTGATGGAACAGTGAGGAGAAGAAAATTAAATGTTAAAGTGCATCTCAAGATGACTCCCACTGAACCCAGGGAAGTATTTGTACAACAGCACAACATTGTACACAATTTTGATTATACACATCAACAACAATTAGACTTAAAACAGATACAGGTATGGATTATCTTGAAGGAGAAGTCCACAGGGAATTTAACTTACTTTAGACAGATTGCTATTTAAGAAAACATCAGCAGGTCCTAGTATAGGAAAGAAAAAGAATCAAGACAAAAGGTAAAATTGGCACTAGAACAAATTGGGTATAAAAATAGTGACTAATAAATTTAGGATAGAAAGTCTGATGCGTGTTCCAACAATCAGAGTAATCAGATTTGGGTAAGGATTTCAAAAAGGAGTACTGAGAGCAAAAGCCAAGTGCTCTTTAAATTCAAGTTTGATAAGGTTATGAAAAGTACTTCATAAGATGGCACATGTGACAGCTGGAGGCACAACTCAATGGCCCAGACAATCTTCACAAGTACTTTGCTCTTAATGACTAGTGACAGTAAAAATCAACAGCAAGATCTTGTTTAGATTTAAAAAAAATACACGTATTTTAACAAATGTAATTTGGAATGTGACAAACACTGGACATTCTAGTTCAGAAATTAGTTAAATATGCTTAGAGCACTGCATCCGCTTATGTTAATATTCTAGGGGAACAAAATCTCTATTAAGCAAATCAGTAGGGTGGGTAAGCCAAGCTTTTTGGTCATGTAAGTTTTACCTTCAAACCTGAAAAAAGGGGTTGATTGCCCAAAAGGTTCCTATAATTAGAGTGCCCAATATTGTCAGAAAAAAATAGCTATTACCTCTTTTATAAGCCTTACTTTGCTCACATCCTTAAAGCCTCACAGCTGTAAACAGCACTACTCAAATACCATAAGGAAAACCGCTGTGATTTCAGATGTTTGTATTTATTACATGTTTCTTTGACTAGTAATTGCCTTTGTTCATACCACAGCCATCATACAAAATGCAACAGTGCTGTTTGATGCAGAAAGGGTTACTTCTTAAATAAAGATGCCACAGTTCCAGCCTCCATTTGCAATGGCTTCTCTATTCCCTATTTGCACAACTTTCCCAAAACAATGCAGTGCAAAACTCCTTTTTTTTTTTTAAAGGCACTTTAGATAATAAAGGTTTGAGAAAAGTAGAAGTAAGCAATTTATGAAATTACTGGTCATCGGTTTCTGATTTACACAGTTACAGTATTTTAATACTAGTGACACACTTATAAGGAGTGGGTTAGTGTTGGAAATGTTGATATCCGATTACTGTGTCTTAATTTGCAACAGGAATGTAACTAAAAAGGCCGCAGAGAGAATTTCATTCCTTTCTTTATCACGTTCTGTTGGGAACCTTGCTCCTCCTCAAGAGCTTCCTACACACAAAGTCCCTGACACACGAGAGGTGAATCAATGAGTATAGAAGACGGTAGAACAAATTCTTCCTTTAAAATTGCTTTCCACAGAAACTACTCCAGAGCTTGCAGACCGGAGCCCCCAGCCTGCTTTGAAGGCTCTCCAGACCAGTTTATTTACTATCTAACCCCCGCTCCCATCCCCACCTATTGAGGCAATTAGATGATTCACAGGAGTGCTTTGTTTTGGGCTAAGTTTGCACAAGCCAGTGTACAGACATTTAGAAGAGATGGAGAAAAGTAAGGCTTTTGCCTTTGCACGTACTAGCTGGCACATCAGAGCTAAGCAGGTAATGACTGAAAGAGTGAGAATATGCAGGTCATACTTCAACCACTCACAGCCCAGGTTGTACTGTATAATATATATATATTTTTTTCCCCATGACTTTTTCTTTGTTTTACTTATGAACACAAGCATCTTCTTCAGCTTTCACAACTCAGAGAACGTGTTCGCAAGCTAAAAGGAAAAAATGCTAATCGAGATTTAAAAAATTCTGTTTGTGACCTTCCAGACATACAGTGGTTGTTTTCTAGGACTGAAATAAGGCAGATACTTTCACGTGCAATGATAATACACCTTTTAAGTATCAGTCCCTACAATTCTGCACGAGAATCTATGACTACCCGACTGAGACATTGTAAAAGTCCTTTAAATGCAGAAAGTTATGTTCTGAAGCTTCATATTTTGGATATATTAAAAGACAAAGCAGAATGCCAGACTACTTCCGTAGGCTTTTTGCCTTTTTGTGGACATACGGACAGACGGACAGAAGCGGCCAACCTGGCATCTGAGAACGCGTGCAAGCGCTCAGGACCGAGCAGCGTTACTTCTGCAAGCACAGGCTCCCGCTGCGGGTGCCCCTCGGAGCCGAGCCCGACCCGTGCGGCAGCCGGGGGAGGAAGAGGGCGGAGGTTTGTGGCCGCCTGCGTAACCCCAGGCATGTCCCGAACGGCACATTTCCACCCTGTCAAATGGAAACAGTGATAGGGTCTGCCTGCCCCGCCAGCGTATTCCCACTGACTCAAATTACTCACATGTTCTCTGGTGGAAGAAGTTAGCAGACGTGCAGGGGACGCGTTGCAGGCTAAGGGCATCTTTTCTAGATGGCTTACTAATACCGACCTGTCGGCAATTCAAGTAACAGTGGTTTCACGCTGTCACTTTCCACTACAAGATTTGCAGCTTCACAGAAAGGCTCATTTATGCCTACTTCCCTCCAAACCCAAAGGCAAACGCAACGTTTCTAGCATGCATTCTCTTGCATCTTGCCATACCCTCTCCACAGAGGACAAGGGCAACCCACTGCTTCCAGGCGGATTGAGAAGACGATGCCTCCATCAGCCAGCACAGCATTCACCTCTGCGACTTCTTCTATTTCTACATGTCGCTTTTCTACACTGAGCTATAACCGCTGTCATTTCAGACACCGATCTAACCAGATCCAGCCCGAAGTGAGATTTATGCTATAGCATACAACTCTCTGCTGGCAATTTTTTCCTTATGTTCTTTATTTTTTTATTTGCAAGCCTCTACAATGGCAGTATAATAATTCTCTTTAGAAACCTCCCCTACGCATGTTGTTGTTTAGCATATAACCTGCCCTCCTTCATCACCTGTCCCAAGCCACTTACAAGCAGTCCGCGGGGGGCTCCAGCGGTACGCAGACCACAGGTTGGAACCCCTGACTCGAAGAGATCTGAATGGATGCACGTGAGATACAAAGCCAAAAGAGATCAGCGGTAATCAATTCTATTTTTCTCTTCAGGTGGGAAGATAGCAGTTCTCCAAATGGCCTTTCCATTGCAGTATTTTATTAACTTCAGCATGACAAAGTGGGCTTGAAATCACAGACTTGTTAGAAATCCTTTGATGTTATATATGCTGCCCAAGATCCATTTATGTCAAAGAGCCCAAGATACTCCTCAAGCTCTTGCTCTTTAGTCACAGCAACAAATAAAGAAAGCCTTTGAATATGTTATCTAATATGCATATTATGACATGTCATAGTCAGGCCTTTTCACAGCTCCTGTAGCAATTGAACTACACTAACAATTACATCAGAAAATGTCATTAGAACTAAACTCGCCCCCCGCCTTCAAAAAAACACACTTGCTTTTCTGTGGACAAACACCTCATTTAGAGGTACCAATTGAGATAACTCTTAATTATAGTGTCTAAATCATATTTTAGTTATCCAGTCAGTCTGACTAACATTGTTCTACAAAACTTTAGGCACCTTATCTTTAGTAAAAGACCACCTAATGAGCTCCAGCTGTCCTTTACAAAAACCTATAATAAAATGTAAAAATCCCTATACCTAGCAGGTCTCAAATCAGACGTGCCTACAGCAATATCAGGTTTTGTTTTATATTATTACTAGAGTTGTGTCTAAAGCAACCCATTATAACCTACACCTCACCACCGCCAAAACCGAGGTATAGCTAGGAACAGAGTTCCCTGCTTTTAGGATCAAGCCCATTAGGGTTATTCTCCACAAGCTGCCGCAGCCACGTATTGATTACACCCTCACTCCCAACTACGCAACCTTTGCCATTCAGCAGCATGAACTAGCAGCAGAAATAGCTAATGGTAAGCTGAGCTTTAGTTTTCAGTTTGTGGCTGCTACCCTGTGTCTCCTCCTCCATTATCCTATCCAGATGCATATTTCTGACAAAGTGCAGGCAAGCAAAGTATTTCTGTGCTACATGACATAGAAAAGAAGTTCTTGATCTACATGGTACTACTGTATACTGCAGCAGGGAACTTCAGGAACTGCTCTGCAGCCCCTTGCTTAGCACTGCTGCAGAGCACCTCACAAACACCCAGGAATATTAACAGGTGCAGGAATATTAATAATACAATCATGAAACAAATGGTTAACAAGCAACCTGTGTCAAATAGCAAAAATTCCCTAAGCCCTAGTATAACGCCTTAGTTACAGAATTATCTGTTTTCCAACAAGTTTTCGTGAAATATTCCAAGGGAGGTTAGCAGACAAAAAGACTTAAGAACTAAGTAGTCTTCCACTATTATAGGCGTTTATCCATATTTCCACAAGTGATGATCCTTGCCCCGGTAAACATTTACAATATCCCATTAAGAAACTGAGATGTGAATAACAATTATAAAGCCCAAAGTCTTAGCATAGATCTAATGACTACTGTGCTTCATATACAGTTGCATATGTAAACAGCAAGGTCAACTTTTTACAGTAAGTATTGCTTTAAATTCAAACATGCACTGTATATTATAAGCCTCCCACTATATTTAGCAACAATTGGCTGGTACAGAAAGATTTATTCCAAAAATAAAATAAAGCACTTCATATCATTCAGTGCTCACATGTAAGGAAAATTACAGTATTATCACAGTTATCAGAGTCTTGCAGGGCCAAAAAAGATATGAAGTACCAGAACGCAAGTGGATGGAGAGCCATCTGGAGAGGGACAGAGATGTAAAAGGAGAGTGGAAAAAAACAAAGTTCATATTGACAACCAGATTTTAGGAAGTTAGTTACAAAGCTTCTTATGTTTTCTCTCTCTCTCTCCTTACGCAAACACTAAATTCAAAATCTATAGTTATTAACTTCTTAATTACTATGGTTATTATGTTCTTTTGGTTATATGAGTTACATAAAACCTAATAAACCACAAGGAACGACTGAAATTGCCTAATGCTTTTCTAATTCAACTGATTCATCAGATTATTCAGCTCGTTTTACAAAAAACGTCTGTCATAAGTGGGTATACATTCCTTTCAGAAACTCTTGTACTATATATGAAAATTTCTCCTCTGACGAAAACAAGAGTTTATATTTAACAACAGATAAAAAAGTGAAAGCCAAAATTTCGTTAAACGTTTGGTTTTCCCTAATGTAATAGCAATATAGCAAAGATACATTGTGTTGTATACTGAAACGCTGCACTCAAAGACAAACTCTTCCAATTTTCCAAAATTAAAAGGTTCATAGCATTCCATAGAAACCTGCCAAGTTCCAGAAGTTCAGATTTCTTGATGTTTAATTTCTACAATGTCAACACATACAATGTGAACCCATTCTCAAAAGTTCTTAAATTGTGTGCTTGTTCAGGATAATACAAGAGCTTCTGTCTCCTAAGCTTGGCTAACAAAAAATAAATATAAAAAAGCTGAGGAAGCAGAGGAAACAATTGCATCCAGACCCTTGGTACTGACTCAGGGATGCACAGGTGATGGAGCAACAGAAGCAAAAGAACGATTCCTCCCAACAGTGGAAGATCAGAGAGAGATCCACTTGTTTGCCATTTTCTTCCACATCTTGTCTAACTTCTCTGCTCTTTAGTTAACCTCTACAATTGCTGAATTCCTGCACAAGAGGCATTGATATTTTGTTGCACGAGTTCACTTCCAGCTGCCTCTTAAAGGTGGAAATCTCATTCCTCCCAGCATGCATCTTCCACAGGCTGTTCTGCTGGGTTAGTGAATCGAAAACTATGTGTATGTGTGTACATATATATTTACTTATTTTCATTTTTTTTTCTCCTGGCTAACATTTCTGCCAGGCTAGTGAGAGAGTCAGCTCTGAAGAGACTAAACAACAGCCCGAGCAGTGGGGAGTGGGATTTCCTGCTCTGAACTGTTACACTGGCTGGCTCTGTTCTTCTGAGCTGCGCTCAAGCAAGAGCAACACTGAAAGAAGTTACAAGAAAAGCAGGGAGGTGACATGTTTTAGAGCACTGGGCATCTGAGTAAGAATCTAAATCAGGAATTTAAAAAAAAAATGCATAAAGAATGCTGATTCAGGAGTTTATAAATCAATCCCATGCTCAGACCACTAAGCCACACTATCTATCAGTTCTGTTCCTTCATAAAGAAGACTTTAGAAATAAAACTCAAATTCATTTTAAGTTTTATTGCTTTTAAATAATTCTTTATGTTGAGGGGAAAAGAAAAAAAACAACACATTCATGCTCAAGGAAAACAATTGGATATGGGAGGCATCTTCCCTCACTTCAATGCACACGATGCACATCTAACCAAATTGTGCCATTGTGCCACGCTCTCTTTGCTGGAAAGGGGATGTTCTCTCATCTCTTCAGTAACAAAATACCTGCAAATATCTCAGCTGGAAGAGGAAAAAAGTCCTTAAAAAAAAAAAAAAAAGGAAAACACACCTCTGAAATTGAATCATTTACATCTATGTGAAAAAAGGGAACAAAAGGTGAGAGTTAAAAAAACTGGGAGAAGTTTGAACTTGACCGTCTCACTAATTTGATACAACAGGACAAAGCTTTGGCTACTAATGGAGGTTTTAACTTATCAAAAGTTGAGGGAGGACTCCAGGGCTGGTAACGAGGGCAAGTACTACAGAATCCTGTGCTCATGTAAGGGTATTATAGGACCTTTAAAGACCAGAGGAGGAGGCAGTCCCCGCCTTCTCCCGCCAAGCATTCCCACTCCTGCACCACCAGCTGGGTGATCTTGAGGTCACATTGTGAACAGATGCTGGAACGTGACCTAGCCAGAAGCAAACTGGCCAGATAAGCATCCTTAACAGCACAAGGGTTCACGGAATGATCACGTGCTGGTGCAAGGAAGGGGTTAAGATACTTCATCCCAGACTTCATCCAGCTTTATTTGTACGGATTTTTTTTTTTTTTCAGCACTGACTAGGTATTTTGAGTCATAAAGCTTCAGCTACTGGAAAAGAGCAGTGCAGAAGACAGTATCTGGTCTAGTAACTGGTACAGCTCAGCCACTCTCCAGTGCTTCCTTTCCAGGCCCCACGAGCCTTAGGTTGCATACTGAATACCCCAGTTTGCAAGCTGCTCGCACAGCTGCGCAGACTGCCTGCCCAGAGAGGGGCAAGAGGCAGCGCGGTGGCAAGGAGGTGCAACCCAGAGCAGCGCGCGGGGCAGTAAGGGGCCAAATGGCTACCTCTCGCAAGGGCTCAGGAGGCCGGTGACTCAAGCAGCTAGCACACGAGAGGTGGCAGCGACTCCCTGAACTTCTCTATCCTCTTTTTAACACTGGCTGTTGGCCATTTACTCTCTGTTCCTCGTCCTCGCGCTGCTCCATCAGGTCAGCTGCATTTCACTCCCCCCTCACTGAGCACCACTTCCTGCCCACGTTTCCTACTCCACTCCCGACAATCAGCCTCGCCATCTTTCAACCCCTCCCGCAAGCCTGAGAATTAGTCAGAAGAAAGATTTGCACACAGAGATGTTTTAATCACAGGGGAAAAAAAATTCAAGGGTGCTTCCCTGTCTCCTGAGCTACTAAACTTTACAACTGTTGACAAAAAAGGTACCAAATATTTACAGATGACATCTCTAAAGAAAAAACGAGCAATTTGTTCCCCAAATCCAGACCACACCACTACCTGTAAAATATATATCCATACAACTAAAAGAACATAGATACCTAGAAAGGAAAGCTCTCAAAGAACATAAGGAAAGGAATGGAAGGTACAAATACATCATATGTGGTGTAATTCTGATACATTTTTCAGGTAAGACCACCCCTTATAAAAAAAAATACCATTCCAGTATGTTGGCTTCAAAGCTAACTAAATTATCAGTTCTCTCATTATAATTCAGTTTTGAACATTCAAATGTCAAAAGCACTGGCCCACTGAACTGAAGGAGAAAACAGCCTCTACAGAAAAGAGTTAAAAATCAAACTTCAAAGCCATGGTGTTCCATCGCAGTGGAAACTGGTACATTTACTCTCCTCAGAGGAAAAAAAGAGGAGGACACCTATGCAAGTGTGTAACACCCACGTTCGCGATACAAGCAAAGGCTGATAAGTTTAAAACCAACAGATGCCTCAAATTCCACATGCAAGGGTAGGATGGAAGACCAGGAGGAAGATCCATAATGAAATAAAATAAAATAATAAAAAGACAGGAAATTATTAATTCAACTGCAACTTGTTCCTTATTAAGGCTTGTCACTGTATGTAAAAAAAAAGATCAATTTGTTTTTCCTTTCATTTGCGCCAATTTAAAAGCCTTGTAAGTTATGTAGGCTGATGATACAGACATGAGGGTTTATAATACTCTATCAGCTTTTGGTCACAAAAAAAAAGCTTCTCTGAAACAACAGATTTAAATTTGTTCAGATAAATATAAAACATAAGAATGTGTTCAGTCACAGAAAAATAAGATGATTGCCAAATCCCACTGGAAGTAACCACCAGCAGATCAAAATACTGAACAGCAGCATAATTTAAAAATATTTCTAGTTAGGTGATTCCTCAGATAATGCAAATGATTTCAAGAAAAAACACATTCAGGTCACCAACATATTATAGAAAGTTTCAACATAATCATGCTGAAGAACAAGTCTGGTAACTTGTAAGCCTTCAAAATCAGTATGCTGATGTAGACTTGTATTTTCATGCTAATGCTGCGAACTGGCTTTACCCAAAACTCCAGAACAGACAATTTAATGGCACGAATTATTTTCATTGCAGTCAAATCATGGCACCTGAGGGAAGAAGTATTCTTGAAGTTGCTTGTACCGCCTTAACACTTAAAAAAAAAAAAAAAAATCCATAGCAAAACCACCTCAAAACTACAAATCTTTGGCCCAAAGGCCTACTCATTCTACTATCACTCTAACTCCTTATTTACAAAAGCAGAAACAGTCTTCTCAAGGCTGAGGTGGAAATAAGTCTTTGGATCTCTTAATATCAATTATTAGACTGGAATATATCTAAGGAGTTTCATAACATGCATTTTTGTGTCTTGGCAAAAGTACTTGAAATCAGTTATTATATCCTCTGAGAGACTCAGGTGTGAACTAGCTCAAAGCTGAACCAGGTTATCAGCATAGCAGAGTATTATACTCCGTAGACGTGAAATAAAGTTGCTTTTGGTAAAAGTATTGAAATTAATGGTCTGTCCTTCTTTTATTTGGAAAAGTAAAGTAATTTGCTTTGTATACATTGCTCAAACACAAGTTCGTCAAAGCCTCAACTAAATAAAGCAGAAGCTTGTAAACTTAAGAAAAATGTATGATTACTAGCCTTTACTTTTGGATAAATCCTATGGATTTTCTTCTCAGCTTTTCATTCATCATTGTCCACAACTTCTGATTTGGCCTAGGTTTTCCACATGTATTTTTATATGTGCATGTGTGTTTATAGCTTGTATGGTCATATGACCACAGGCCGCACCTCGAATACTCTGTTCAGTTTTGGGCTCCTCACTACAAGAAGGACATCGAGGTGCTGGAGCGTGTCCAGAGAAGGGCAACGAACCTGGTGAAGGGTCTGGAGAACAAGTCTTGTGAGGAGCGGCTGAGGGAGCTGGGGTTGTTTAGCCTGGAGGAAAGGAGGCTCAGGGGAGACCTTATCACTGTATACAATTATCTTACAGGAGGCTACAGCGAGATGGGGATCAGTCTCTTCTCCCAAGCCCCAATGGGTAAGACAAGAGGAAATGGCCTCAAGTTACGCCAGGGGAGGTCTGGGTTGGATATTAGGAAAAATTTCTTCACTGAAGGGATTGTGAAGCATTGGAACAGGCTGCCCAGGGAAGCAGTTGAGTCACCATCCCTTGAGGTCTTCAAAAAATGTCTGGATTCAGAGCTTAGTGACATGGTTTAATGGTGGACTCGGCAGTGCTAGATTAAAGGTTGGACTGAATGATCTTAGAGGTCTTTTCCAGCCTAAATGATTCTATGATTCCATATATATGTATGCATATTTCTCTACATATAAATAATACACAATTCTAATCAATCAAGGTTGAGTGCTTTATTTATTCCGTTTAGTCTAGCACCTTCAACAATCTTGCCAGCATACATTAGTTTGCTGGTCTACAAACACTTGAAAAACAAAACTAGAATTTCCAGCAGCCATGAGAATTTGCCGAATGTGCAGCACATGCAGTACCCCAAGAGACCAGCTAGCAGTCATGTGAAAGAGGCTTTATATCGAAACAAGAAAGTACCCACCGGTGTTTAGAAGCTGTAAAACTTTTTAGAGTTGCTCTACTTATTCACAGGAAAATGGTCAAAAATCTAAACACTCAACAACTGAAAAAGTTAATTTTTTTTTCTGGAACAGTGGGTTATTGATTACGAATATTCATTTATAGGAGAAATCCTAACCATCTGAAATGATAACATTTCTTATTAAATAAAATTCCAGTACATATATTGAAAGATAATTGGTTATGCAAAGACTGTAGGGAGATAAGGAGGCAGCCTCTTCCTACTATTCCCAGGCATTAAAAATATCTAAGTACCCAGGAGAAAGTCAACTTCATTTGAGCGTGCCAGCAGTACTGACTTAACATGTACTCTCTGCTGGGTTAGAATATCCCTTCAGATCACTCCAGTTGATAACAGTTTACCCCTCTCCATTCTGGTATATCCAAGCATAAATTACGCTGAGGCAGCAACATGAAGTTTTAAATGCAGAAAGGCCCTGTCATAGGGATGACTCTGCTGGTGACTCAGCTGGACTTTCCCTGCCTCTTCCCCTACAATGAAAGGCAGGAAATTTCAAAAGAATGCATTCATGCCAAAGAGAGCCAAGAGTTACCATGCAAAGCAAAGTCACATGCCCACAGGTAAACAAGACAGAAGAATTAAATCTGGTAGTGAACTGGTAAAACAAAACAAAGACCTTCTCCAAAAGAGGCTGGGCACCTTAACCCAGTATTCTTCAACACTGACAGCGCTGCTGTAGAGTTCTACCATTTAATCCAGCATGGAGGCTATTAACCATAACTATTTGTCGTTTAAGTATTCCCATGTTTGACTATAAATAATGTAGACCATTTCATGTTTGTGGAACACGGTTAATGAATAGGACTCGAAACTTCAGCCCACACAGAAGCCAGCAGCTACTGTAAATAAAAAGTTCCACAGAACAACACACCCAGGATAGCCTATTCTTGGCAGAGAAAACTCTTACACTCAATTACTATCAAAATATAACAGCAACTACATGGCATCAGACACCCCAAATGCCTATCTAACCTGATACCCAGTCTCTGATAAAGTCTAGGGAAGAGTACAAGAACTAAACACACACACACACAGTAGATGCATCCCGATAATGAACTCTCAGCCACTTGCTATTACTTATGGCACAGGTCTGATGAGCCAAATGTGGTGCCTTCATGTTTATCCAACACCGATACATTTTTCTGCACAACATCTCAGAGACCAGCACCTTAATGTGCTGTTCTGAACTCACCACCTTGTAATTTGCTGAATGCCCTAGAAGTATTTGGGAGACAAAAACAGACAAACAACCCTTGTTTTATATTCATCTTTCCTATGCACCCATATCACTCACAAGTTTACAGGCTTTCACTATATCTTCCCTTCCCCCCTAAATGCTCCCTCTTTGTCCTTTTTTAAGTATTATTGTATTTTCTGAGGCCTGAGGAAGGGACCAAGAACTGCACAGCACTTGCCACATAGGCATACCACGCACAGAGGTATCAACATGATAACAATCTTCATTTTGCTCTCTGTTACTTCCATAGCAATTCCTACTGTTTCATTTCTTTGACTGTCATAGCACATTTTCAGATAGCCATCCAACACCAAGATCCTGTTCCTAAGCAGAGATTTTTGTTTGCCATTTCATTGCCCAGGCACCATGCCTTGATTTACACAGCTTACGGCCAAATAATTGACAATCCTGTTGTATTTCTCATCATTTAGTTTCATTATTGGAGGCTCTTCCTCAGTTCTGCACTTGGCACTCAGCTTTATTTGACTATGTTAATGACAGCAGTGAACTTTGTCACCTGACTTTCTACTCTTTTGCGCATCATTTATGAATATTTTGGAGAGCACAAGCTCACAAGCCCAACACAGATGCCTTCTCCACTGTGAAAACAAACAAGCTACTCCTATCCTCTGCTTTGTACCTTGGCCAACCATCCAGCCACCACAGAACCTGTCTCCCTACCCCATGGCCACTGAACTCTTCTGAAAGCCTTTGCTGAAGAATGTTTTCAAACAGCTTGAGAATCAAGCACACCAACTGCATGTCCCAGCACTACTGTGGTGCGTATAAATATCTACAAAACTTAACTGAAGTCAGCAACTCACTGCTAACAAGGTCCTAGTAACCATATCCAGTTTTCAGCTACTAATCTAGCTCAGCCGAATTGTCAATCACCAGTTGTACCTCCCAGCCAAAATAATTAGCAGTTTTGTACACAAAAAAGAAATAAAGAACTCTGGAATCGACACAGCCATTTCTTTCAAGTTAAAAGCAAAAGAACTTCACTTTCCTTCCAACATATCTAAAAACAAAACAGTAATTTGGTTAACCACAAGTATTACAGCCTTCCCATGATAACATTAGCTTCAAATCACTGAAAAATAATTACTAAAATGGCTTCTGTTGATTTAAAAGTACATAGTGATTTTCATTTCACCGACTACATTCATTTTGTCGATTCATTTTATACAAACAAACCAGTCATTTAAATAACTGTTGCTCAGTGAACAGTTTTCTGCCAGCTGACATGAAGAAAAAACCATGACAGAGACAGGATAGCTGCAAATTCTGTATTCAATCTTAAGAGTAGGGTTTTCACACATCTGTATTTTTCCCCAGGGGGTTAGGAGGAGTTGAGTTTTCATTGACTTGAACAATTTATATTTGATCCAAACAGTTTTCCAGGGGGAAATGTGTGCCTGTCAAGTGTTTCATTACTACAGTCAGGTCTCAAACTAATTACTTAATGGGAAGGTATGTTAACAATAACTTTTACCAAATAAAAACTTAACAGAAGTAGGCTAACAGAGAAGTTATTTGGCTAGCTATAACTGTTTGAATTACTGATTTTAATCAAATAACTTGAATTATCATGTGGTTTTCCTCTAATTATTTAGTTTCAGCACTTACCTTTGTTAAAGTCATTCATCTGCAGTTCAAAACTTTGTAATAGGTTGCACAGCTCATTTAAGAGTCGAGCTGTCTGCATTTAACTCTTCAGTTAAAGGGAAATGAACACCCCAAGAACATTTAAAAAGCCTTTCCATTCTACAAGCAGACCTCCTCCTCCCAAACCATCTGTTGCTGCTAAAAAGAAGTTTACTGGATGATCAGATGAAAACACGGAATTAACTCCACTGCAGAAGACCACAGCTTTACAGCACAGTCTTCGTTACAGTCGATCTCAAGTCTCCCCTTCCCACATCCCCACCATCGCTAGCTGTGAAAGATACCAGCAATGCTAGGTTTTGTTCCTTACAGCGTTACAAGTCTTACGTTACCACTTCTACCACTTTCTTTCAAGTTTTTTTCTGCTAGTTCTGTCAGCTCTCATTGTCAGGGTAAAAACAATGTCACCGATCTTGTACCTCTTTTTCTGATCCCCAATCTTTTTGTACAGATTTTTCCACACTGTCATTCCCCCTTTTCAAAATTTCTGCTTATTCTCTTGGTTTTTGTTTGTTTTTTGTTTTTTTTTGTTTGGGGGGTGGATACAGTCCTGAGTTCTTTCCTTTTCTGTCACACTCAGCCACGCAGTCGATAACACAAGAGGCGCTACCAAGAACCACCCTCTCAGCCAGGAACAGACAACTCTACGTCCAGCGAGAACGGCTATTTACGTTCTCCAAAGCATGTACCTGGAGGTGGGGGGACAGGAAAAGCCACCACGTGTTTAGAATTTCCCACCCATTTTGAAAGGGGGCAGGGGACAGAAAGACGGTCATGAAGACACCCTTTTCCCCTTCCAAGGGCAGAGCTTCCTCTTCCCTCCCATGTAGAGTCTGCCCTTCCCCTCACCCCAGCTTAGCCCCTGATCTCCCTTCCAGACCTTCATCACCCTACAACATACCCAGTGCTCCCCCCTCAGAGAATGTGGAAGCCTCTCCCAGCTGCTGAGCTGCTACATCCACCACTCCTTGTCAGCTGCCTCTCCGCAGCACATACATCTGATTCCCAGAGCCACCTCATGCTGTGCGGAGCAGCTAACAGAAGCAGCCGGCAGGCAGCAGTGGAGGGGACTGCTGAGCAGCTGCCTTCCACGCAGTCCTGGGACACTGGCTAGGACAGCTGTTTTTATGATTTATTAGGCTTATTGTAGCATCGTATCATTATGACTGCATTCCAACAATTGTCTCCAAATATTTATGGGCAGAGCTACTTGGCATTAATTTCTGAGTGGTTTTAAAAATAATTAAACCTCTGATATCTTGGCTACCTATTCATTTCAGTACCAAAACCTCTTGAATGATTGACTGACAGAGCAAGAGGCAAGCAATGGCAAACCCAAAGATCCCAAAAGGCACTTTTTCAGCTCAGGCTTAACATACTAACATGTAGTCAAACCTGCTAAGCTACGGAGGGATCAAGATGTTTTATCGTTTCTAGCTTTTAATTGAAAAAATAACATGGAAACAATATGTTCCATTGAAATCCAGCAGATCAGACACTCAGTAAAATAAAACTTCTATCTTACTTGAGATTTCATTTAAGCCTCAGAAGATTTGATTTTAGACTATGGTTCACATCTGCTGTCTTCTGTTGCATAAATCGTTGCCCCATCACTTCCCAACTGCATTACTTAGTGCTGAAAAAAGTTCATCCTGGAAATTTTTTCTCATATGAAAACTTCAGCTTTAACTTAAAAAATATATATAAAACATTGATTAAAATTTAAAGAAAATCCTCATTTTGACTAAAACAAACCCATTATAATACACACTTTTTGCAAGTTGCAAATACAGAAGATATGAGTTTAAATTACAGTTCTCACACATGCTTTCCATTTTCTCTCTCTAAGGAACCAACAAGAAAAAAAAAAAGCAGGTATTCAGTTTGTTATGTTGCCGTATCATATTTCAGTCTATCCATAATGTTATCCTGTAATAATTACTGTAAGAACATCAGCAAGCTATCTGAACCTTATTTTACCTTTAGCTTCTGTGTACCAAGAAAGCCACATAACCAGCGAAAAATAGGGCAGTCATGCAAGAACAACTATTTTCAAACCATAGATCTTACATATACTGAAATGCATTTACAACAATTTAATCTTTTACTTGTTGGCAGCAACTTACCTGAAGGACAGGCACTTTTTGCGGTGTGTTTTGTGGTGACTGGTGAAGCTGTGCCCAAGGCTGATGATGAGGATGTGGTGGTGGTGAAGACTGATGATGTATCCCTGGATGAGGCTGCATGGGAGGACAGGTTGGCATTTGCTGTTGAAAAGACTGCTGTTGACTAGGAAGCTGCTGGCCAGATATTAGTCGTTCTTGTATTGCTTGTGGATCTGCAAGGCCAACACCTGGACAACCATTTGGTCTCATGTGCCCACCCATCTCCCGTGGTGTTGAAGACATACCCATAAATGGACGATTCTGTTGCATGTTTCGGGGGCCCATATTCCTTTGTCCAATTCCCATGGCACCAGGGGGCTGGTGTGACGGCTGAGGATGGGGTATATTTGGATAACTGCCAACTTCCATTGGTATTCCAGCACTACCAGGTCTAACTTGTGGAGGAGGTGTACCTGCTGGATTACTCATTGCTTTCATAGGTGACATGGGAGGTGGAGAGGCATAAGTTCCCTGAGGCTGTGAAGGGTGCATAGTTTGCGTGTTCATTTGGTTAAGTGAGCCACTAGGGTGGATGGGTTGCTGGTGCATTAGTCCTTGACCACTGTTTGATGGAAATCCTACAGCATTTGGGTATCTTGGTACAGACTGATTCATTGGAGTGTTATTTGTAAGGCCTAAATTCTGATTCATCCCTGTATTATTAACTAATCCCTGATTAAGGTTACTGTAAGGATATCGAGAATACTGCCCTGAGTTGTTTATAGTAGGTGAGGGTACCGTCTGGCTCCGAGAACTAAAATTAAGTGTTTGCGGCCTAACAGCACCCTGCTGGGGAGGATTAGGGGAGAATCTGGGACTGTGGGCTACTGATTCTCCATGGAGAGCAGTGGGGGGATGGTGGTGAAATTGCTGGACTGAGTGTCGCAAAGAAGGTGCCATACTGGGATTCTGCTGGGGCACATGAGACAAGTGGCCAGGTCCTGAGGTGGCAATGAAAGGGTTTCCCTGATTGAGGCCTTCTTGGCCTTGAGAAAACTGGTTCATCCTTTGCTGTTGCGGCTGACCATGCTGTTGCATTGAAAAATCACCACGAGCCATGTAGTTTCCCATCTGCTGCATGTGCTGAGGATGGCCCTGCCCAGGGGGTCCAGAGGGTGCCTGTGGCGGCTGTGTCGGTTGCGGCTGCGGCTGCTGTTGCTGCTGGTATGGTGCTCTTATCTGGTCTGGCACTTGAACTGCCCGTGGCCCCCACATGGAGCCACTGTCTACGAAAGGTTGCCCATGTCTTTCATTCTGCATGCTAGGATAGACTCCCATCTGACCACCAGCACCACTGCCATGAGGAACCTGAGGAACTGGAGGGTTGTGATACTGTGAATGAGGAGACGCTATACCATTCCCAGGGGCATTGCTTATCATTCTGTTCGGCTGATCCATCAGGTGCATTTTCTGCTGTTCGTATTGATTATAGTGATCAAAATGGGTCAACTTTGCTTGATTTTGATTTGCAGGGGGATGATGAAGAGATGACTGTAAAGAGGGAAATCCTTGATCCATGGGCATTTGCTGCCCCATAGGATTTACTGTGTTTTCAGGATATCCACATTCTCCAAGACCTTCCAGCCCTTCACTGAAAATATTCCCATCTTCTCCAAACAGACTCATCATTCCTGGATCTGCCATCTTTTTTCAGCACACAGCTCCTCAGAGCTACAACTAGAATGCTAGTCTGTGCTTCACCTCGGTGAGGTGTTTTGTCCTCAAAGCCTTTAATCCTCAACTAATCTCCTTCATGTCATTCCATATTTCCTTAATTCTTTTGGACCACGCAGTGTCAGGCAAAGTCTGGTTACTGCTCCTACAAGAAGCGGGGGAAGGGAGAGAAAGAAAGGAAAATATTGAAATAAATAACATCAAGCAACATAAACAAAACACAGTTGGCTGTTTTTTAGACAGTGATAGCTAGTTTCAGCCCCTGAAACACATCTTAAAAATTTATTTCATTTTAAGAAGGTTGCATTAGCTTTATCAGAAGCTTTATTATGATAGAGCGTTAGGAAGCAAGCAAAACACTACCCTTAACCTTAAATTAATCCATTCACTACACTTTCTAGCGTTCCTTTCTTGGGTGGAATAGAACAAAAGAACACAACATGCAGCAGCAGCAGCTGCCACAGCAGGTAGGCAGATGTATGAATATAGCCAAGCAGCCCATCTGCCGAACTAAAGCCCTGAAAACGCTCTGGTTACCAACAGCATGTCCTTAACCTTATTCCCTTGAGCTGCGTAATCAGATGAGCAAGCAGAAGCACCAAGTCCTGCGACAGACTAAAGTTAGTTATACAGACAACAGATTTTTCAAACACACACAGAGGTGACCCTCTAAAACATACCAAACTCCGAGATCTAACTTAACATTTAGGGAAACAAACATATTTAGTTTTTTTAAACACACAGTATCTTAACAAAATTATAACGTGAAAGACAACATGACACGTCTTCCCATTTAAGCAAAACTGTATACTGAATTTGTGTAAGAAAATTAAATTCCAAAGCTGCTTTTTACGATGCAGCAAATTTCTGAATCCATACCATAATTTCCCTCACACTGATTACAGGGAACACTATCACTGCAGTTTATTATTCATCTTCAAGCAATCATGCTACTAACTGTAACTATAGCACTTCGGAAGACCACACAAGTTTTGTTCTCTTGAAAATTACACTCTGTAAAACTCACTAAGGAGAATTAGCAATGGCAAAAGGATTTAAACAATAAAACAGTAACCTAACAACATATGCACTTGGACTCAGGGGGTGGGAAATAACATAATGCATGTTAACAGAAGAGCTTCAGAGACGTTCCAGTTTAGCTTTTTCACAAGGAAGCCTGGCATGTTCTGAAATACCTCCCCTTTCCCTGAAACAACTAAAGTGATTTTGTCTGGATCTGCTTTTTATGACCAAAACTATTCTAACACTACATTTCCTTCTTAAGACCAGAATTTTAACTGTGGTGGTCAAGTAAGCCCATCCATATAGCCAAAAAAAACCAAAACAACTATTTTTGCATCACTGTCATTATTTAGTAGCAACCGTACTTGCAGATACTGACTTGCCCTTAATCAGTGATCAAACAAAACAAGATTCACGAATTTGTACTTTCACATCTCACATTTTGTTGCAAAGGAGGGATGCTTTCGGTCACTTTGGATGCAAAATACCAGGCCACACTGTTTTAACTGGAGGCACTTTGTCCCAAAAAAGTTTTAGGGAGAAAACACCAGCACATTTATTACACTTCTTGTAGCCATTGTCAAGAGGACCTTCTACAGCATGAAGCAGAGGGCGAGAGGAAAAGCACAAGCATTTATCACTCCTCTTAAAATAGCATTTGAATGTCACCTTTAAAACTACACTCTTAAATCTCTTTAGTGCTCAGCTGGGATATTAACACTTATATTTCTAAATCACTTGAGGGTAAACTCCTACAAGCCACTTTCATGTCTCTTAATATCTGTTTCTTTTGATTTCATTTTCTTTATTAAGCAAAAGCCATCTGTAGTATTTCCCACCTCAATCAGTTTATTAAAACACAGCATAAGAAAGCTCCAACAAAGCAAGAAGGAGCCTCCTTCACTGAAACAAGCTTTCAGTATTAGATTACTCCAGAGCAAGCCATCCGGTCATGGTGAGGATCCCTCTGGTGATTTAAGATCACCCAAAGACTTCTGATGCTGCACACTGCAGCCAGGAGCTGGCAAAGCTGGACACCATCACGTCCTGAGGGCCCGTGTCTAACAGAGCTGTCACTTTGCTCGGAAATGCTAAGAAAAACAGTGCACAGCCACTGTTACCCCCCAACCACTGACACAACCTAGGCAATATCAAACTTGAGCTAAGCAGAGGATCTCGGCTATCAGCTAGCCAACTTACATCCACAGAGTTATGGACAGGAAAGAATTTTCACTGATTTTATTACATAAATCATGCCTACTAAAGGAACCGTTTCTGAAGGCTGGCATGCTCTACCATCCTGAAGCACTAATGAAGCTTTGCAAAAAAAATCTGAAAGCTACACATAATAATTCTCACTTTGCTATTTGTTATAGACAAGCTAACAGAAATATGGTTACAAACACAAAGCATACATTTGAATAGCACTGCTTTGCTTACTGTTTGTCAGCTAACAGGCTTCCAATAAAACAAGTGCTAGTCAGTCACCAACAACAGTCAACATCAGCAAACAGAAGTTAGGACCTGCTACTATACCCACAAACCCAATCTGAAATAGGGTAAGGGTTGTGCTCATACTAGCACACCTCAATTCTACCCAGCTGACTCCATCCCAATTTGCAGATCTGTGCTAGAACCTGTCACTTGCATGGAAGGAGAGGTGCTATGGAACCCAGAATACGTCTGGTTTCCTGAGCACACTGGCTTTTAAAAAGATAAGCAACCTCTAAGCTTATGGTGCAGTTTGTACGCAAACAAATCCATCATCTAAGTTAAGAGTGAAAACACTGTTTGCCACCATTTATGATTTTAGCTCTGCATTTTTATCGGAAGTGTGAATTGATTTCATGTTTGTGCTGTTAATGCTAAAGCTATTAGGTTTGAAACACAGCACGAAAACATGTTTGAGAAGTTGTCTCCAAGTTGTAGTAGCATTTCTTCAGATTTAAGTTTGGCCTTAAATTTATGACTGCAGTTCTTTACAGTCAGCTGTGCTCTCGCTAAACCTTATTCTACTTCCCCAAGTAAAAAGTCACACCTCTGACATGATATATGACTAATAGTGCATGTTTAAGAATGAAAGACAGTAACAGCTACAGTCTGATCAAAACAAATTAACTAACTTTTTGATTAAAAAAAAAGTCAATACTCGAATTTCCTAGTAAGCGCTCAACCTTCTATGTTAACAGGATAGATGTCTTCTAACTAGTTAAGCAAGTCATGGGTCACAGCCTTACAATAAGCAGTCATTTCTTTGCTTCTTTCACTACAAGCAACATAATTTCTCTGCTTAAATCCTCCAGGATGGTCAAGTTTTTTTTTGTTGTTGTTGTTTAAAAAGCACAGACAAAAACAAAGATAGCAAGAATTACTCTTTGATGGAGTATCTAAGACATTCACTAAGCAGTATAGTTGACTTCCACGTGAAAGCAAGCATACTAACATCAGGACTGGACCAATACTGACCATGATATGTTCAGCCTAAAGTTGGGGGGCTTTTTTGGTTGAATAGTTTAAAAATACAAATTTATGCACCATTTTCTCTTCTATCCACAAAACCAACAGACATTCATGAAACAATTACTACCTTCCAGGTATAAAGCAAAGACTATCTGAATCCTTAAACAGGCAGATTGCTTAATAAATGTGTAAATATATGACGATAGTGAAATTATTTATTTTTTTATAATCTTAACCAAACTCATGGACTTTGCTATAAAATTCTATAGCTTTTCTGCTCCTGAACACAAAAGTTTGCACCAACCAGACTGAACTCAAAGAGTTGATAAATACATTTCCTTAACACTACCTAGACAACCTACTTCTGCTCAAAGCGATGGTAAGATCCCAACCACCAGAACACAGTCGATTGCTTAACAACCCTGTTGTCTCAACAGACAGAGCCTACATTTACTCTAGTCCACAACATTCCACTCCTAAACAGCCTGACCTCACATTTAAGTCATAGTTAACCACTACTCAACTTAGTATTTAAAAGCTCAGCAGCCTTGGGCAGCTCCCCACTTTTACAAATGAAACAAAACTGTCTGGTGCATAAGCATAACCCGATCTAGTGCTGCAGACACTAAAACCTGAACTTCATTAGCCTTGTTCCCAAAACAGAAAGCAGCAGGTCCTGGCTCTCTAGAACAGCAAGCAGCAAGGGCATCATACAGACATGCCTGCCCTCACAATGTCATCTGCATATTCTTCCATTCAGAAGAACTATTCGTAAATCGGCAGGTCCCTCTATGTCCTTCCATACAAGAGATTTAGCACCATTTCCTGATAGCCATGCAGCAAGTAAACAGAATAAACAGAATGTGTAAAGGCAGCTAAACTGACTGCTCGAAGCAATTTTTCCAAGTGAGATGTGTCATACTCAGCAGATATATTTACAGCTATCAATTGATATCTCAGACAAAACTCTTAAGTACTTGACAGATACAAACCAGTTTCTTATATAATGGAACTATGCATCTACAACACAATACAATATAAACACTGCAAATACCATGCTGTTTTGAAGAATTAGGCTAAAAACACCTCTCATGCTAAAAACCAAAGCCATGCCAAAGGTCATTTTGAGACTGGAGCCTCAAAATGTAGGATTAAACATTAGGCTACTAAATCTGCATTTAAACATTGCATATTTAAACTGTTTTTCAAAACCACTAAGCTCCTACTGGCTGTTAGGGGTAGTAATTTAAGTATTTGCCACATGGGAATAGATGGCACAAATTACAGTAATCAAAGACATTCTTATTTTATGTTGGATGAAAGCATTCACAAAAAGCTTCATAAACACATCAAATATCTTGATAACTTTGCAAAAATTATGCTGAGAAATGACCATTATGGAAGGTAGCTGATGAGACTTGCACCTTTCAGCTCACCTACCTACGGAGTGAGCAGCACTTCTGATGCTGGGACAGTTTTGCAGGTGCCAAACCGCACATGTAGAAAGCATGCCTAGTCTCCTGCTTGTTTAATGCTTAGTTCTTATTCTATCACAGACAACTCTTCATGCATGGTACATTCCTCCTGCATACAGAATAGCCAAAATAAAATAGCAGATCTGTACACTGATTACAGTATGATTTTTGACCGTAACTTCCGAAGAAACTCAGTTATCTGAATGCCTAAAAGACACTTTTTTTTCTTTATATAGAATGCTTTCCTAGTATACACTTCAGAAAGTACAGCTGTGTTAAAAATCAAGTCCATACAGTTTGTATCAATCAAAGGATGTCAGGAATCTTGCTTCCCACCCCCCACCCCCTCCAGGAAAGGAAGAATGGACTTGCGAGGATGAAAAGAATGAACTCACACGGTTCAGGAATATTCTGCCTTCAGTTGGAAGAGTCAGCAAATACAGCACAAGCATTTCTGAAGAGTTTAATTTCACATCTGTCTTAGCAAAATCCAGTTAATTAGCTCTTCACAGAAAACATCCCTGCAGAAATCTACAGTGGCAAATTTAAGGCAGTCAATATGTCCTGTTAAACTAGGATGGGGGGGGGAGGGGGGGGCAATGAAAACCTCACATGCCTTTCCTCAGAAATCAGTTTTTGCATGTATGGACTCACCTAAACAACATGAATGTTATTCAGCAACATTTTGGGGGCTAGAAATCCATGAAATCTAAGTTTCACATACAACATTTAAGTAGAAACTAGATTGCATTTTATTTCCTTAACGCATCATGTACTTTGGCAAAGAACAGGTTTTTACAGAGGCAACTGAGGGCACAACAACCTTAGAATATTTGGCAGCTTGTTGCTGTCAAGCAGCTGATGCGGGAATGACCAGCTAGAGTTCAGCCTGTGCCACACATTTGGAAACAATATCCTACGTCATTCAAGTTCACAGGAGCTTTGATACGAGAACCACAACAGCATCATCTAGGAGGAGGATGATGCAAACCCACACAGCCTGGCTGTTACAACACACACACCAGCGGTGAGCGACTTCTGCATTCACAATGCCAGCTGGACTCCGAGCGCTCCTCCTAACACAGGGCACTGCTAATTTCAAATCAGCACCTACTGCGTTAAGCAAGAAGCCACAAGCACGGTCTTTCCAGTCCAGAAGAAAAAGGGGAACGTGTTTATTCCTTGTATTAAAAATATGCAGTTGGGGATTTTTAACAAGGTAACCAAAGGGGCAAAAAAAATTGTTTTTACATATAAGTACATTATAAACATGGGGCAGGGAAGCGGAACAAGTCTAAGCCAGAAACACTTCAGTTTTAGTGTTATGTGGCTTGGAATTTTAAGAGGCCTTTTTTGGTCATACGACTACCCTCTCCCCCAACATAAGTTTAAAATACAGATGGGAGAAGGAGGAGGTTTGTCTAAAAATAGTCCTAGATAAGTAAGAGAAACAATTGCAGTCACAAAAATATTTCAGGAATACTTTGGAAAATACTTGATAGCCGCGTTATCTTGCAAATAACCCTCCAAAGAGGAGCAGCAACACATTTAACGTAACTCTGCGCTAGGCCTGGACGTCACCCGAGCGCAGCCCATGCAGGATGTGTGTTTTTTAAGCTTTAACCGGAGGGTGAAGCGTCGCGGGTGCCGAGCGCTCGGTCCCCGCGGCGGACATGGGCCATGGCGACGCGAGGACAGCGCAAACAAAAAGCCCGAGCGGGACCAGGGGGGAGGTGTCAGAGGGAAGCCTTATATTGCTGCCATCAGTCACCACGAAATCTCCTAGCAATTACGTCCCCTTATAAAGCTGACACTAAACCAGCCGAGGATTCAAGAGGTGGGGCCAGCGGCGACCCGCTGAGGCTCTGAAAAAATACCCGGCACAACTGATGACTCTTGTTAAGGGCCGCGCTTTTTGTGCGCCTACTGGAGTTGTCACTGATTAACCAACTGATCTGGCAATTTCCTACATTCTTTTGCATTTAAAAAGGATCTGAGGGGCTGAGAGTCGTCCCCTTTCATATTCCAGGAGGAGCGGGAGACAGCAGCCGGGCCTGGTCACTGCGCAGGGGCCCTGATCCGGCCACCCTCCTCCCCCCACCCGGGCCTGCAGCTGAAAATAATTTATCTGTTGGCTTTGCGAGAGCCCGGCATCTGTGATTGGGAGGGAAACGTATCCATCACGAGTAAACTTGAGCACAAAGACAGGCGGGGTGTCACAGGATACCGAGGGGCAGAGGTCACCGCAGCTAGCAGGAGGCTCTGCGCGGGCTGGGCAGGCCGCAGGCATGGCTGCCCGCGTCCTCTTCAGCGTGCAGAACGGCAGCAGTGGGCCAGGGCACCGCGTGTCAGTGACATCTCCCGAGGTCAACGAAGCACCCGCGTGGCCACCATTGCAGAACAAGGTGGCGAACAGCAAAATAATCGCACAGGTGACGGAGAAGCAGGGCTCGCAGCCTTTCCCTTTGGCTAAGCGGTTGGAAGTACCTCACAGTGTTTAGAAAGCTGGGAACTGTAAAAATTCATGAGGTGAATACTTGAATGTTTCCCAGGGTTTCTGAACACGTGATTTTCACCGAAATGTATTTTTTTAATCATGCACAGGTTTTAAGACTTAATCATTATCCCAAAAGGCTATTTCCAGCCAGGGAATTATGAGCACTTTAAAGTAGCCAGACCCTATATTTTACTTTACCTGTTACAAGGCCAATACAATCATGTTTCATTCATAGTTTATGAAGTCTGAAAAACCACTTGATGAAATTACAGTCTACCCCTACCACACATGGTATATTTGTCTACGTATATTCTATAATCATTTCAATTTATGACTTGTACTTAAGAGTCATTTTCCTGTACATGTGTTCTTCATAAATACTGGTAGATCACAGTCTGCATTTGTACAGGAACCACATATCCACACTCATTTCTGTGAAGATAAATACACCTTATACATCCAAAGTGAAAAGCCAGAGTTTTCACAGAACTAAAGAGAACATATTTCAGGATCGCAGAACAAAATGGTAGTTCTCCCTTATGCTTTTTACATGTGGCAAGATGAATCATCCTACATCTGAACTTAAGCGCTTACTCAGCATCCAGCAATGATTGTAATTTTTGCCCAATACAGTTAGTATACTGCCTTGAACCTTTCAGCAAATAAAAAAATCACATATTACATTGGAAAAGGATTACAAATTATCCTCCCCCCCCCCCTCAAATAACATCAATGTTTTGTAAAGTAAATATTTTAAATGAAGCCACACATGATGTATTGGATTTTTTAAGTCTCACTTTCTGGTATCACAGGTCTTTTTTTCTAACAAACACACTAATTCTGTATTTTATCATATGCAATAGACTATTTAAAGGCAGTGTTAAATCAGTTCACTAACTTGAAGTCAACCATAAAGAAAAAGAGGTTGGGGGCGAAGGGGGAAGAAAGACAGCACATTGCAGGACATAATACAGTAGACATAGCGAATAGATTACAGGATCCTTCTTTTACTGCCTGGACTGTAAAGGAGGCCCACTGATTTCCCACAGAATATAGCAGCTAAGATACAGGACAAATACCAGAAACATCTTCCACAACTACTGTTTACTGGACTACTTGAGTTTTTTGCTTTTTTAAAATACAAAACTAAGATAAGCATCTAGAACAACACGTTTTTTGAAGAAAGATATGCCAAAAAGGTTTATTCTTGGCCTATAGACTCAGAACAGGCACCTGCATGTATAAACAAAGTTTGGTTTTGTTTTTTAACACGATGCCTGCCTCACAGTGATCACCAGTGATTAAGACCACATCTCAAGTGACTATACCAAGCTATTCTCTGCAATGGAATGCCAAAAAGAAAAGAGCTTGAAGCTCTCGACAGTTCCCAGTGTACAGGACTAAGATACTGAAGAATAAAGAGACTGCTACCTTCAAGTTCACATATTTCCTATGCTCATTTGCTTTGATCCACATCTGAGCACAACACATTTTATAGGTGTGTATACAGACATGGAAAAACGTGCCTACAAAGTATAACTTCTGGCAGGATTGCTTATACATAGGAACGGGGACTGCCAGATCAGTGCAACCAGGCATCGTGTCCGGTGTGGCTTTTCTTTCGGTGCAGGACTGAGCTAGAAATGCTTTTCCTCTATAAAAGCAGAGGTTCAAAAGGAAGAGAACCAAATCTTCTTGTGCAGAACTTTAATAGGTTTCCAGTTTACTCTTTACAGAGAAGAAAACTAACTGGGGTGTTTTCAAGTGTGTTGTGTAACTGATATGCACTTCTAAAATTACTCCAGCCTATTCCTACTCAAGTAAACAAAAAAGCCATCCAGGGAAAAAAGTTGTCATCTGAAGTTTTAGAACTATGCCATCTCATTCATTCCGCTTTTCATCGAGATTTTAAAGAATTTGGAAGTAGTTTGCAAGTCAAAGATGATTACTGACCCAGTCTCCAGGTCCACAGTCATTCAAGCTATTGCAAGCAGCAGAAGCAGCTGACATTCATCTACCACAATGCCCAACAGCAAAGTTCTTGAGCTACCTTCAGTTCTCCACGAGCTTTTCAGAGATTGATCATGAGCATACAAGAATAGTGCTGCATATCTATTCATGGATAAGATGCAAAAGGAAATTTTTACTCATCTGAAAAACAAACTTGGAAACTGGTTCTATTTCATGGTAGGGTAGCTCCATCTTCTCTCAAAAAGCAGGGCTAAACTCAATTTTAAAACTGAAACCACTATCTCTACTGTTCCTAATGATTCACATTCCATTTAAATTTACCTTTCAAGCTTATCAATCTTGCTGCATCATTTACAGAGGATTATAAGTTTACAAGACCTTTTAAAAGTAAACCCATTCCCACAGTGCCTTCCCTTCAGCAAAAACAGCAATTTATTTCTACTCATTAAAAACCTTCTGTGAGGCTAAAATTTAGTGTAGAGGGT
>VXAL01009204.1:47897-77349 GCA_013399475.1 Chauna torquata
CCCCCCCCCCTTTTTTTTTTTTGTCTGGCTTTTTTTAAGTAGGAAAAGCAAGCAAATTAAAAGGTTGGGGGGTCAGTATTCTCATTTTTTAGTCAATGTATTTTACAAGCATGAGAAATAAGAAAGCGTATACTGATAGCTCTGGAAGAGTTTAGATTGTAAACTTTGTTGGAATAGCAATTTCTTTATTTTGTGTTTGTAAATACGTGAAAGTCTGATTCATAAAATGGCTCATTAAAAAAAAAAGGCAAAAAATACTTAAGCAACAAAGATCCTAGAACAACAGAATTCAGGACTCAATCTCAGACAGCTAAAAATGTATTCCTTTCCTTACAAACTATGTAGAGAGAGAGAAATTAAAACAGGTACAAAGAATTTGAGACAGCAATGCTAAATGCAAATTTCAAATTGATTTTCTCTCTGGAAAAAGACTCATTCAGAATACAAGAGCCATCAAAAGACCAAAAGCATGAACCCCTACACTGTGCTTTGTTTAAGAAGCACAGAGTAAATGGCATTATCATAGCATCCTTAGCACATCAGGAAGTAGCTTCTCTAAGTTAGTGTGCAAAGACTTACATCACCCTGAACCCAATATACAGTGCATAGCTGAGGAAAAAGAACGGATGATGCTCTGCTACAGATCAATTGATTTAGGAATCACCAGAACTGGTGGCAGATGTAATGCTTACGCTGTATAAGCAGATGCTATTTGGACCTACAGCTGAGATTCAGGTAACTGTTTCATTAATGATGTTTACAAAACAAAATCTAGCTCCTTATCCGCTCAGTGATATATCCTATATAAAACTGGTCATGAAAGTAAAGTACTTAGAAGTATTTGAAAGGGATAATAAACTGCCTGCTGCCAATAATAAAACCTCCACAATGAGATTTCCCAATCAGCTTTTTACACCACCTTTTAAATTATTGTATCTGATCACAAAGCATCATCCAAAAACCTGAAGCACAGAAGATCGTGATTCTTCCTTTCCTACCCTGCTTAGCACCTGAAATCCACATGTATCCTCTTTTTTCTCCCAGAGAACAGCGATCTCTGAACTTAGTCTTGAAATAACAGCAAGAGAGAAGATCACCTCAGAAAATCACGTTATATCCTCAACTGAAACTGCAGCTCCAGAGCAAAGCAAGCTGAAACATCTCACCTCAGTACCCCTAGGATACTGTACACCAGTGCCAAGCTTGGAAGAGAAGGTGCTGTTGAGGAAAAAAAAATTCTATTTGAGAAACTTCAGTGTCTTATCACTCTAAAATACATGAAAATTTAACTTGATAGACTGACCTTACACCACCTGGACACAGGTTTTGTAAAACTGTTAAGGGTGTTCTTGTTCAGACTTCCCCAAACCCAGTTCTCACTTCACAGCATAACGGATGCTAACAGAGGACATATCACCAACTGCACCTATTGTATCTCCACAGCACCCAGCACATTTTGCACAGCTTTGCAAACTACCCCCCAAAAAAAAAAAAAAAAGAAGAAGAAGAATTAAGCAGGATACTGGGACCAGCTTACTCAAGAGATGTCTGCCATGCAGTAGCAATAGCAACAGCTGTCAATTGGATTTGTTCATGACTGCATGAGGGTACTTCTGAGCATACAGGTAAGCTAGCTGCCACCCTCCCTTTCTAAAGCACCCCCCCACTAATCAGACATGCCTCCCACTGCAAGCTTGGGTGACAGCAGAGGCTGCTTTCTCGACTTACTCAAAAGCTGCTGATACTGAAAACTACGAGTATTTATTTAATATTTTTTTTGTTAGTTTGTTGTTGTTGTTTTTACCTCTGGAAGATTGCATTTGTGCTTGATTTGTGGCTACTTACAAACTAACTTTCCTAGAGCAGGCTAAGTGAAGGTTTTGTGGAACAAATTCTAAACCTCAGTCCTGACAATATTCACAGTCTCTTGTCAAAAAAAGAGAATACCTGTACTTAAAAAACATCAGTGGCATCAAACTTTTACTTTTGTTGATTTTTCAATACCTACATCTTAATCAGCCGCATTTATAGAGGCAGCAGTTAGGTGTTAGTAACACCAAATGCTAAATGTACGTACTCTGGTATGTACACCTTCTTGACACCTCCATATGAAATGGATTTTCTTTAGAAGGGAAGGAGGATGCTCTGAAACAAGAATTTCTGTCTATATCTGAATATAATCTTTTTAGTGAATAGTAATTGAAGCATAAAAAAAAGCATTTCATCATCAACATCTGCCTGCTTAAAAGGGGAAATTCCCTTATTCTTTAGGGATCGCAAGATTGTAAGCAGCATCACATACAGGAGGGATGATTAAATTTTTTCACAACATCAAGATATCCTACCAAGAAACAGGCTAACTGGTTTTTTCTGTCTACAATAAACACGTAATTCAATTTAGTTCATTTAAACCAGGAGAGTCAGCTCCACGCTATCAGCCTGGTCCACAAATAGCCCTTGTTGATAATTTGAGAATTTGAGATTATTGATATAGCCATGACATACTACTTTACCTGAAGATGTATAGTTAATTTTTCATGTCTCATAACCATTCCCTATGCCTTCTTTACAACAAGGACAAAACTGAGCTTCCTCTCACACCTTCTAAACACTGAATGAAGTAATGGCATCAAAACTGGAGTGAATTTACAGCTAAGGTCCAGAGCAGTACTGTAAAAGCCTTTTTTCCAGAGCTGAAGCCATCCAAAACAAGTTTAAAGACAGGGTTTCATTTGAGAAGCAAGGAGAAAGTATACATCAACAAAGCAGCGATGCAAGGAACATCTACAAGATAGAAATCTATGCAGCGCCTCTATTTCAAACCTATGACAGCAATATAGTCCAATCATTTATACTGCTGCTTTTTAATTCTGTTAGAAAAAGCAGCGTCCATCTGTTATTTCACAAACGACATACCACCCTTTATGACAACTGTTACAAATGAAACAGGGTTACAGAACACGATCTGAAATCTTTTTACAGTTTTGAGAACTAGACTGAAGATGTCAATGTACATCACAAACTTTACATTTCACTGGAGTCATGAGACTTTCCAGCCAGCTTCCCCTACTTCTTCTTGACCTCGACATCTGCAGCTTTGACTGAATTCAAACCCAGATAACTACTAATTCTGTCATTTAAAGTAATTTCCCATTTCTGCTGCACCATGCAGTAGCTAATTAATCTGAGAGTCTGTTAGCTAGCCAGACTAGCATACCAAATAACCTAACTCTTACACCATCAGTAGACACTCACTCCACCATTTGTTGTTCCTGAACTCAAAATAAATAAATAAATAAATCACAACTTGACTTCCCTTTGACCCCAATTTTGTATGTTCTCTAGTAATGCTCCAATGCATAAGAGGCACTGGGGAGGGAGGAAGCTTTTTTCAAAAACATTGCACAGCACCTTACCTGACATCTCCATATCCACCGTCATTGCTCAGCTGAACGGCTAAGCTATTAACAACATGGTAGGCGCTCATGACTGAGCACACAACTCAGGTGTTGAGTCACGCAACTGATATCCATCAATAAAAGCATTCCTGTGTCATCGAGTCCTCTCCTCCTCAGTCACCATTTCATTCACTCCACATTTTTCAAGGCAGCAACACATCTCATGAGCACAGAGCTTCCCTTTTCACTCTGCACAGAATAATGCGTGACAACTGCATGGACAGTCATGCATTTGCATAGACCACCATCCAGAGGTATCCGTCTCCAATAATGCAATACATCTATTTTCTCAAAAGGCAAGCAGTTGCTCATTTCAGCAACTCTGTAGTATTTTATTTCTCAGTTATCAATTTCTGTCAACATTAAGCTAACAAATGCATGATCCCTAGCGAGACAGAAATCGGTGAGTAAGTTACATGTACCACATTATAGCTGGTATTGGGGAGCGGGAGGGCTAATTTAGAGGAAGACGTAGAAAGCTTGCTTTCAGGAGAACGAGCAATAGCACTTTAGTGTGCTCTGGGATTTCAAGTTGAATGTAAGAATCACTTAAAAAAAAAATTACAGTAATTTTCAACTGGTTGCCTAACACCCATCTCCTAAGTGACTATCATCAAAACACAACCATAACACTAGTGATAAATTAATATTAAAACCCTTCAGCGAGATCACAGAAATCCTCAAAAAAAAAACAAAAAAAAACAGCCCAAGCTGTCAGAGCACACTTCTCTCATATGCAGAGTAGTAGCGAAGTTCTGGAAACAAAAGCTTTGCTCAGTTACAGAAACGGGTGCATTCCTCATTTACACATCATTTTGAAATCCAAACCAACTTGCCAGTGTCTAAATAGATTCAAAAAGCCAACAAAGGCTCCTTCCGAAAGGAAGAAGAGCAAGTCACCAGAAAAAGGGAAGCTGCTGGCTTATTTGGCCAACTTGACTAGCGAGGGACCACACTCTGACGCTTTGATGTACTTCAGCAGGGATAATTAACTAAGTTTTGCAAGGCAAGTCCGACCAAAGCCCAGCACTCCTCCCAGGTGGGGGGCAGCCGCCACGCAGGACGGGCCTCCAGTGTCACTTACACAATTAAGATAAGGAAACACACTCACTCTAAAGAAATGAAAATGTACCTAACAAAATTTTAAGATACCAGACACGTGTGTGCTACACACCAAGTTTCTGGGAGCAAAGGAGAAGAAGAATGCGAGCCATTTTCTCAGAAACCACAACCCCTAATTCCCCAGGTCAGCGCGGTGTCTGGTCCTTAGACATGTTACTCAGCTCAGCAGATGAAGGAAACAGTCGCACCAGAAGGCCCCATAACAGATGGAAACCAGAGCAGCTGAGGAGAAGGGAAATGTCTGTGCGGCGCGGGGCAGAGAGGGGGGCACAAAGCCCGTCCCTTCTCCCCGGCGCTCAAGCTGCGTGCAGTCACCGCTGCACCGCCAACTCAGCCGGCAGCTCTGCTCAGGAGAAGGTGGAAGGCAGCGGTACGCGGCCGGGTGATTTAGTGCCTCCCAGCTTTCCCATTCACAGGACAGGGACAGCAACACGGACACGCACAAGACAGACCCGCAAGCGCTAGGTGCAAGCTTCTCAGGGGCAGCAGAGGAAAATAAGCTTGGTGTTTGTCTTCCTCCTGAAAAATACATCAGATAAAGAACTGCTGGCTCAAGAAAGCCTAGAACTGAAACAGTGAGGAGACAAAAACTACACACAAGTACTGGAGAAATGAATAGGGAAACAGTGGATGGATGAAGATGAAAACTGATCAAAGTTTGAGGGATGCTCTTTTCTTTTTTTATCCCCCCCCCCTTTTTTTTTTAATAAGAAGTATTTACAGGACCAATGTGGCACAGAAATACAAAAACAGAAATAGTTTTAAAGAGGAAAAAACAGAGAAAGAGAGGAAGGATGAAAATTGAAGAAAATTTCTGGCATATGGTACAATTATTCCACTGCAGTTTAGATTCACAGCTTTACAACACCTGCACAGTTAATAACCATATTAAGTCATACATGATGTCACCAGTATTTCCTTTCTCAACTTAGTTAACCATTAGGGGAAAACATCGAATGTAGGTTTCCGCACTCTTGGAAAGACAAATGACTGTCCATGATGAAGACACACGTCCCCTGGCATCGTCTGGAAGGTAGGCTACACCGAGTCCGCAGGCAAGGCAAATGGACCAAGCCACATGAAGGACACAGAAACACTCAGTAGAGCCGGTTTTACAAAACAGGAACAGTGGGGGGGGTTGTTTGTTTTTGTTTTTTGTTTGTTTTTCCCATTTGTTTCTTTTAATCCTGGATGGAAGTATCTCCTACAATCCTTTCTGCTCCTCAAGTCAGGAGACAAGTAACTAAACTGATCAATGTGTAAGACTGAAGTCCTCATATCAGAGCAGCCGATTACAGTGTTAACCTAGATAATGCCAACAAGGTCAGTCAATGCTTGCAGAAGGCACACGGAAATACTCCATTATATACATATAACTGTTCCTTACCTGGCCTGCCATGTAGAATTAGACTTTGAACACTGATTATCAGCAGCTGTAAGCAAGTGCAAAACTGACAGGGCAGCTGAAAGTTTTCATAACAATTTTTCCTCCTTATTTCTGTTCCTAACCACAAACAAGATGCCTTCGTTCTCCTGCTTACCCCAAACATCTCGATCTAACCATTAGCTGCCGTCAGAAGTTGCATCACCACAGGGGCAGTTCAACAGCAATGACAGCGCAAGGGAAGAAGCCAGAGCAGGATGGCTGCTTTCAAGCAGCACGACCCATTGGATCAGCTTAGGACTATGCCACTCATTCAAAATGCCTTCAGGCCACGGCCAGGTGGTTCAACAACTGAACTTGAAAAGCACAGCAATAAAACAAGCCAGGCATTTGCTGTACGGAAAGAACATGAGAAACCAGCGTCTGCTGCTATGACTTCCAGGGAAAAAAAGGAATTCTAATTTGATCAAATAAGTGAAAAAAATATTTTGCACTTAACTGATCACCCATGCAATGAAATCAACTCTGAACACTACTCCAAGCATGGAAAATCTTGCACTTACCACTCTTGCTGGCTGGAAGGGAAGATTGCTGACTTTGAGTTATTTCATACCAATGTAAAACTCCAGTGAAGAATGTGCAGATATTCTGGGATCTGGCATTAAAATTTCGTTTGGACAAGAAATGTTATATCTCAGTGTGATTTAGGAAAATAAAGGCCATTTGCGAATGCTAAGGCTATTTGTCACAAGACTCAAAGAACAGGTTTTAGTTAAGTCCTTCCAAAAGCAATTAATTCATGGTGCTCAGAGGACTGCCTCCAGCAGTTCAATCCAAGCACATGCACAGTCCCTCAATAAATGGCTGTTTTGGATAACCATGCTACTTTAAGGGAGAGTATTTCATCTACATCTATTCCACACCGAGGAAGCCTTCTGAACACAGAGAGGTAAAACTTGCTTAGATTTCTCATAACACTTCCCTTGATCACTCTGTACTTGTCCGCAGTCTTCCCTAATTCCCCACATTAGAAGTCCGTTAGCATAAGACTGGGTTTTATATATACGTATATATATATATACACACACACACATACATATATTTTAAAACATATTCACCCCAAGAATTTTTAAATATATCCCCCTATTTGAAACACTTTTGTTCCAAGAGCTGACCATTACAGACTATTTTCTAGATATGGCAGGACAAATTCCTTCCTGTCTGAGAGTTTCCATGGTAATAAAAGTCCCCTTTAAACACATTCACGGTGGTTTGGGCAGGCCAAACAGGCAGCCTTTGTACTGAAAAGCTCCCTCTTTGTACTCCTCTGTGCTGATCCTGCACAAACTACCGTAAAAGTGTATTTTAGTGGAGGCAGAGTAAAACTAAGGCTCACATCAGTTTCACACGAACATTGTTTATTCCACAGCACAGACACAATCCTCTGGAAGATTCCCTTCCCAAAGAATTTCAAGTGGTTGGAGAAAGCAAGACACAGGACAGTCTATGGCACATCTCAAGCAGACCCAGCCCAAGCAATTTTGCCACTTACACTATTAAAAAAGGGGAAGTGAAATGGCAAGCCTCCCTTTCTCTTCCCCGCTCCCCATCACGCAGCCTCATTTCCGTTTGGGGATGGCACATTTACACCCGTGCACGCACCTCTAGTTAAATGGGGGCAGTCTTTATTGGTACCTCTGTATCAACACGTAGACCTGTCATGGGAAGGGACTGGGAGTACGACCTAGTATGTGCTTTAACCTGCTGCTTTGAGAAATAAACAAACAAAAACTGGCTTTAAAGGGAGGATCTTTGAACATCCTAAATTTCTACCTGTTCACATTTATACTCAGACACCTCTGAGTACAAATTTTGACGCATTTAGGTCTTGCTATGAAAGGAGCATTTTTGTGTTTTAAGTTTACATTTCAGTAAATCTCGCAGTATTTCAGATTTCAAAAAATTTTTGCCAGCATCACTACAGCAGACCTGCTATAGAAGCTGGACCAGCTCTACAGGCAATGGATTCTCTTAAAGAATGAAGCATAAACATGCAGCTTTAATTCACTAAGACAAAGATATCAGCTGTCCTTTAGATTTTCTTTTGTTAGCTTTTGAAAATCTATATGCAGATTTCATTGTAGACAAAAAGCCTGTACTTCCTGATGAAGTTTGTTCACTAGTTTTCATATGGTGTAGCTTCAGACATCTCTGTAAGACTCTTAAGTGCAGTTCCTAAGTCAATCTTTCTCTGCTTATGATAAAATAAGGCAGAGAAAAATTTGGGTATCTAACTTAAAAGTGAGTTTTTCCTCAGTGCACCCGTTAAAATTCAGGCTTTTTTTTTCATCTCACCTAGCAGAAATTTCAGCACAGCACAGAGAGACTCTCCGGTCTAGGCTATTGACAAACTGCACGAAGAAAGAGGCAAGATCAAGTAGGAATTACTCTGAGATCAACATACTGCTTCATCTCTCTCATCTCAAGTGTTCTAAAATATCCACCGCCCCCCGCACACCCCTCCTCACCCACCCCCGTGTAACCTGCTTCCCCTCGGGTGCCTCCGTCCCCGCGAGGTACGATCTTGATTGAAGAGTCTCTTTGCTTCCCAAGAACTGAACCAGTTTGTATGGAAAGCATTATCCAGATGAGTGAAAAATCGGTCTTGTGATCACTTTCACAAGCATAGGAATGAGAATACCTGATCTTTGTCAGATCTAATTTAGAGACATTTAACTTTTCTTTCTGGCAATAGAGGAAACAGCCTTATAATTGCAGCAAGTTTGAAATTGTGGGAGGCAGTCCAGCAACATTTAAGACAAACAGACTGCACAGAAAGAGGTGCAGAGAGAGAAACGCATGTTACACAGAACTATTTGGACCCCATAAAAGCCAGCTAGAGCTGTAACTGTCTGGAGAAGCTTTTCGGTAGGCAGATTTTAAGAGGAGAATCAGAGCAGATATAGAAAATCAGAAGACAGCAAGGTAGCCACCAAAAGCCTCTCAAAATAAGAGGTCTAGCAGCTCACTGACTACTTGCAACTGAAAAAACTGTGTTTTCACTCAGGCAATTGCTAACAGCCTTTTTTAATGAAAAATTTCAGGAAAAGAAACTGAACAGAATTTGTTTTGGTTGCCAGCAAAACCTGGTCTATCGCTTTAGTTGAAACTAGTCCAATTTAAACAAACATCAATATAACATCCCACATTTCTTACACTAACAAATCTTATTAAGAATACTTTCCACAAACACACAGCATTGCTCAGTTATTAACAAATAAAATTTCTTATATGGTCCTTAAGGATTATTTATAGTAAATCCATCTACTTCAGCAACCTAGCTATGAATCTATCTCCTTAAACAGATGCAGCTTGTTAGGTGATTTTCACTGTAGGTTGCAATATTTGAGTATGTCTAAATTGCCCTCAAATTATGCTTTATCAAGCTATCATGCTGATTGCAAGATAACAGAATATAATCAGAAAAAGGTAAACTGTAGCCTCTATTTCTTATGCATCCACTTCTTAAAATCAGTCATCGTACAACAGATTTCATTACCACCCTGTTCTGACAGAAACCAATATTAATTATTATTTGAATTAACCTTTGAGCCATAGTTTTCATCAGTACTCAGTAAAGACATGGACAATTTCTAATTACATTCTACTCTCATTATAAGTCACTAGGCTGTAAAGCTGTATCTGACAAGACTGCTATACTTGGCCTTGAAATGATTTGGACTTCACTATAAATCTTTCAGAAACACCCAAGAACCCATTGAATACAAGAGCTATCACATAGGATGCTTCTCCAACAATTTAGAAGTGTTTTTAAAGGGACACCAACTGTGATATAACAGAACTGCAATACTTCTGCTGAAGGAAAATAAGCCACCAGTAGCTTTATCATTCACCCTCAGTGAATAGGTGATCTTTTACCTGAACTTATATACAGTATATCCACTCAGTCTACCAAGTGCCATTATGCAGTGATCATCAGCTGAATCTTAATTATACTCAACAAATAATATAAGAAAAAAAGACAATTTATAGACCAACAAAAATCTGATTCTAAAGCCTAGGGCAAGTATCTACATCATAGGCTATACTTATTATAGCCCAGAGAGAAAAAGCGTATCCACTAAGGAGTTAGTAGTTCTCTAGTAGAAAACGCGGATTTTTCAGGGTCATAAATGAAGAATAGCCATTAATCAATATACAAAGATTTGTGCAAAAGGACATTTTTTTCTTCTGTAATTTTTCAGCTTTACTTCACACAATCACTTCACTGCGGTCAGTTAGCCAGCCAACAAAAAATGAAATATATACATGGACACAGGGAAAGTGAATGACATTCTGGAGAATGTGTTTCTATCCTTGACTATGCCAGATCTCTTGAATGAACAAATTAAACTTCTAAACGAGTTGCCTCATTTTCGCAACTTCATAAAGCTCACATCATGACTAACTCCAAATGCTCAACCTCTGAGCAGAAGTTGGTTTTATTTGAAAGAATACCAGAGGCTAGGATCTATCAAGTTTTAAAACCAGAACTTGACTTAGCCACTGACTCTAGACATATTTCAAGATAACAGGAACATATTTCAAGATATTATGTTTAACCTTCTACTGCTGAAAATACTTATATCTTAAAACAGAAGCCTCAATATGAAATTAGTTTAATTCCAGTGGATGACACTTTATGTTATAGAAACCTAGACTTGGACTAAGAAGCACAATAGATACAAGTTTTGATTTTGTTCATTTGCAAAAAAAAAAAGAAAATCTTTTGTTTACAGATCACTTTTACAGATGCTTACAGAAGATCTAAGTTACTAATTTTACAAAAACTTATAGAGAAATTACAAGACGTAAGGAATCCCAATATAAAATTTGGAGTTAACACAGAAAAGGCCAGTTGTGCATGTACTTACATGTATTATAGATTCCATATCAGTTAATGCACAACAGTTTAGTAATCATGTAAGGTAAGTGATGGTCCATGACAAGAACAGCTAGATACAATCAGGTTTATCATAAGACAAAACACGCTAACAGTTTTCATATCTCTTGATTTTTGGGAAGGGCCGGAGACAATGGAAGGGACTTCAGTCTATGAAAATGCAAAGTGTTTGTAAGGTTGGTGTCACTAGTATTGCCAATTCTAGAAGTGCATCCATTCATCCATTTTAACTCAGAAATTCTGCTTTTCTTTCCAAGCCAGATTACCAAAACGACAAATCTTAAATTATCCCCCATGTTCTTAAACTATCCAGACCATTTACCTTAAGGCCACAACTTGCCCACCCCAAAAAAAGAACACGAATTGGTCATACTGACGTGTTGCTTTTGTTTTCCTTGAAGTTGCATGTTCTTCAGAAGTTATTCCAAATTTACATCATCTCTGTATTACAGCAGCACCTAGCTGCATATTCGGATAAGCATCTTTTTTTTTTTTTTTTTTTAAACTATAAATTAAATGGCTGGATTATTCTTCTACTCCTCCAGCTAAAAACTCTTAAGTGATACTTGGACCATGTCATTTTTAGATGTAGATGGGTAAAAGGGGAAGAAGAGAGGAAGAAGAACTGCAGCCTTCTCAACCATGAGAAAACTGTGCCTAAACAGAAACAAGTATTTCCTTCCACTAATCCTTACCTATCTCATTAATAAGAAAATGAGGCTAAGTGATGGGCAAATGTAAATCACTTCATGCTCCAATCACATGTCTGCCTGATTCATATCAACAATTATACAGGGGGAAAAGGAGGCATCAGAACCACTGTAGGATATTCAGCCTTTATGAATGTTTTAAGTACTTTCCACATAAGATTTCCAACAGCTTGCTGGTTTAGATAACTCAGAAAGAGCCCTACCCCCCTGTTAAAATTCAGGGTAGACGAGAAGAAACAAATATGTACATAAGCCTACGAAAAAAGCAAGGAAAACTGACAACTTGCCGTCAAGAGTCAGTTTTGATTTTATCCTACAAAGCAGCCTACGTTGTCATGCTGTTCTACTAACATGTAACTGCTCCACATATCCTCTAACGCAGGGCTGTGGAACTTAAAGCACATGGTTTCATACCACCCATTGCCACATATGCCTCTTTTGATTAAGAATAAGAGGATGCTAACAACACCAAACTAATCTGGAAGATTTCTCTGGCTACAAAAACGCTCTCCTGCCTTTTAGTTTGATCCCTTTTATTTAATTCAGCCTTAAAAAGCTGAGCTTCTAACATAGTTTAGAATAAAGCAACCTAACATGCAACTGCCTCAGTTTTCAGCAATTTGAAGTTACAATTTAATGAGTAGCTGTCAGTAATTGTCACCCAGCTACTTTGTTAAGAACGTACCTGTTGCCAGCCCAAACAGACACTGCCCTATGGATGGTGAGGGGGAACAAAAGCCGTACATGCCTTTAACAGGGATCACAGAAACAGAAGCAGATACCTGCAGTCCATAGCCTTGTTCATGCTACTAGATGAAGACCTACTTCCTCCTCCCAATGGCACTTTCAAAATCCCATGTGTGCGGGGGGATGGGGACAAGGAGGTTAGAGGAGGAAATGACAGCATTGCAGCACCTCGTTTTGTTTATCATCTATTCACAGACCATGACGAAATTTTCTCGAACTGTCTTCATGCCATTTTTTCATATCAAATTTGCTACTGTCACTTTTAAACAAGCCTATAAGCAATGTCTTCTAAGAAATGAGCCTATAAAAGCCCCTATTCCACTTAAACTCGGGCACTAAGTGACGGACAGCGTGTGATCCTCCTGCAGCAGAGCTGCATTGTACTAATGCAGAACAACCACACAGATTTTGAACAAGCAAATTCCAGGTTTCTCCTCTATTCCTCATGAAAGTTAGGAGGAAAAGTTCAAAACGCATTAGTTTTGGAAGAGATACAACAAGCGGCAGAACACCAATCCCTCCTTCCCCCTTAAACACCATCTAAGAGAATTAACCATCTCACAACACAGTGCTTTCGATCGTGTCCACGCCGGATTAATTTCAACCCCTGTTACTTCAAACTGCGTTACCAACCTTTACTCTGCCATCAGACGCAGAAGTATCCCTCTACTTTCTGCGAGGTGCTTTGCTAGCGTTATTTTAACCATGAAACAACCCCATCCTAAAATTCCTTTCAGTTCTTTCTTAAACCTAAAACCTATACATAGGGTTTCTTTCCCTGTTACCCTCAACAAATCCAACTGACCTGTAAGCACATGAATTTCAATTTAACTTTTTTTTAAGAAGTAAACAGAACCAACCAATGACCTTATCTTGTACGTATGGCACATTATCTGGAAGCTGAAGTAGATTTCATGAGAAAGTTTAAAAATTAACTTATCAAAGTACAACCACGACTCCTCAACAACTGGAATGGGCACAAGCCCCTTCATGACACCTGTGTTCTTGGCAGGAAGAACCAGAAGCATTTTGTATGATCTCTCTTAAAATTCCATTTCTTTCTGTTATGAACTCATAATTGCCACCTTTCAGAGCATCCATTTTGAAACAACTGCTGCTTCTTTAGAAAATCAGTGTGTCTACTTTCATGAATAAGGGGTCCCAAATAGTTCACAATCTTTATAGAGCAAACATTTTTTCCATTACTGAAGTGCAAAACTCCCCAAAATTAGTTGTTTATGCAGAAATACTGTGTGCACATGTATTTCAGACTACTTTGGAAGTCTAAGGAACTTTCAGGATAGCCTCTTCTCATTATCAATTGATAATGAAATTATCAAGTCAAACACTGAATAACAGTCAATGCTTATGACTTTATATTTCTAATCTGATCCTACTACTTCCCAAGTACTTGTCAGCTAAGCAGAGCAACATAATTCTCAAAAACAAACAAACAAAAAAACAAAGCAGCTATTATTTCTGAAAACTTTTGTCTAAATACAGTAGTCACCTATCAATACATGAATAAACTCTTACTGTTCCATCACTGCTTCAAACACCAAAGGTTTTCATACAGAGTGGTACCGTAACATGTCACATACTATGATAAAACAGAGAGACCTCAGTACTAAACAATTAAATAATATACTACACTAGAGTTTTTCACGTAGGAAGCCAAGCAGAAGAAAAATCAAAGTTATGGGTCCCATGATAACTATAGCTTGATTGTAATACTGTTTTATACTGCATATTTGGACATGTGTGTCAATTTACAATTGACGGGGAATTATCACTGAAGGACACAGTCACATACTTTGTCTCATTCTTAAATAAATCAGTGACATTCAAAATAAAGTTTCGTGCTACTCATGTAAGTTGGTAAGGTGACTGATTTGCTGGCAAGTAAAAAAACAGGCTGTAAAAGCAAATTAAACCATACTTATCTAACAACTTCTCTGAAGTTACGGTGAAGCACACAGGGCTACGCTGCTGCATTTTAACTAGATTATGGACTATTTCAACATCCAACAAATTATATTACATTCGGATTTGTCCATGTCACATTTGACTTGACTATAGCATGACTCACAGCTACCGCTAATGACATCCCTTAAATACACATTTAAGCTTAGCATTCCTAAAAAAACAACAGCAATAAAAAATATATTATCAGAGTGCTTACTCTGAAAGAGAAAAATGTACGCAAATGAGGAAGCTTGGTAAGAGAACCAAAGTGAGACAGTTGGACAAAATATTTGCAGACAAAAAATAGTATACTGAAAATGCAGAGACCTAATAAAGAGCAAAATACTCATCACACATAAACCAGAAGCTGGGGAGATTATCATAAGAAAGAACATTTTTCATAAAGAGGGGGGGGAAAAAAAACTAGCAAGTAAAATTATAAACAAAAAGTACGTGCACAAAGGGACAAAGCAATAAAAAGTTCTTCCACACGTGCCAGGTATACGAAGCCTCACAGAGATTCCACTGGGCTAACATATAGCCAAGATATGAAAGAAATACTCCGAGAAAACAAACAAAAATTGAATCTTTTTTGCATTTACTGTCACTGGAGAAGCTAAGCGAAGCTTTTACCTTGGAATTTTTCCTCGCAGAAAGCTTCAAAGGCAGTTCTGGATCAAACTAAAGTAAACAGTAACAAGTTCCCAAAACAAGACGTTATTCACCCACGAGTTCTGAGGATAAAACAGCTTAACTATTCACCATACCTTGTAATAACTTGGTGTTAAATACTTTCATGTTTTGAAAGATGGTCACACCTTTAGACTGTCAAGAGTAACAGACCAGCAAGTCCAATGTCTCAGCAAGGTGAATAAGAAGATACAAGAAACGTTAGTGGGCAGATGGATAAATACAGACCACAAGAGTGACATTGATGCCTTCCCATGGAAAAGTCCTGTCTTACTAACACATACAAACTCTTTGAAGTAATTGATAAGTGGTCAAAGTCTGGGCTGAGTTGGATGTTCAAAATACACGCCAACTTCTGAACAAAGGTCCTCCACCAAAGCATCTTAAACTAGGCTACAACAGTGAAAGAGGGAAGGTCTGCCCATGGATAAGAAAGTAGTTCAAACCTGGAAAAAATGAAAGGAAAGGTCAGCTGACTCTTCTCCAGACCTATGACGAGACCCACGTTATTTAGCATGCACATAAACAATCAACAGGAGATGAGCCTTCAAGTGAGTTTGCTGATACTATCAACGAGTTCATTTTGCTAAAAATGGAAATCAAATGCAGGAAGTGGCAGACCTTCATCACACCCAGCAAAGGTGAAATAAAATGCAGATGAGAGTCAGCATGGGTAAACAGAATGCAAAGCACCTGAGAAAATACAACCTGACTGTTTTACATACATTTTACTGAACTCTGACCCAATTGCCTCATTCTTGAGAAAGAGATTTGGGAGCTAGAATAGATAGATCTAGGAAATCAATACCTGTCAAAAGAGTAAACTGGATTCTAAGAGTACCGAATGCTAAGAGTATTNAAGCTACTGCACAAGTCTGTGAGGTACCCCATATCTTCCTGTAGTTCCACCTCTGCCCACCTCCACTTCAGGAGTAAAATGACTGAAGGACCAACGGGGGGTGACACACATTTGATATCCTCCAGAGTCTCCAGCCTGGAGAAGGGACAAATAGGGAGAGAATAAGAGACAGCCTACAAAACCACAAGCGGCACAGAGCAGGTAAGTAGTGAACCATTGTTCCCTTTCTCTTAACAAGGAAACTAGAGAACATCAAACAAAACTAGCAGGTGGTAGGTTCAAAATAAAACAAATAAAAGGAAGCAGTTCTTCATACAATGTGTACTTAAGCTGCAGAACTCATTGCCACAGTCCCAGTGGAAGCTAACAGTTTACACAGACCAAGAAAGACTAGACGAATTCATGCAAGAAAAATTCATTAAGTGTTACCCATCACTTTTTCCAAGGAAATTCTGAGCTGCAAAGTTGTGGAGGCAAAGGGGTTTGCTCTGCTTCTGGATAGCCTCCACCACAGCCACTGCTGAACAGGATTCTGGATGAGACAGACCCTTGGTCTCCACTGGGACAGCTACTCTCTGCTTCTAAAAAAGCAAGACTGTAACACAGTTTTAATAGCTCTCGACAAATACACTACTTTGATAACACAGCTTTCAGTATATCATTTCACTTTCCTTCCACAAAGAAGCTGTATTTCAGTCCCTGTCGTCACCACTTCAAGAGCGCAAGAGAGATCGCAACGTTTGAGAGCACCACAGCACGAATGAGACAACCAAACAACTAGTATCGGATTCTGTCACAATGCTACCATTTTTGCAAAAAAGACTACCCTATTCCAACAATAAAAAATTCAAAGCAAGTTTATAATCTGTTTTTATCCTCTTGGGGCGGGGAGGGGGGATAAAGGCAGTAACAGAAATGCTGACAATACTAAATATTGCAGCACAAGCAGTACTTCTCTGTATGCTACTCAATACCTATAGTGGTTCTTAAGTTCGGTATCAGAACACCTCAAAGCCAAACTGTGTTATCTACTGCAATTTTAAGAATACTGAACTTGTATTAAATATATTCTTTCACATCTGAAGAAGGAATTTAAAACAACACAAAGTGCTGAAAAAATTAAAATATTCACACTTTTTCCGTTTTAAACAGCAGCTGTAAGAGATAATATCAACTCAACACACTGGCCTGAAGTTTTACTACTGTTATAAAAAGATACTTAAAATAACTACAACATATTTAGGTTAAGCACTTAAAGGAATTACTGGGAGACTGAATTCAATCTTCAGCTCCAATCCACAACTCACTGTGCAACATCTTAGCTGCTGAAAACAAAACCTCTGTTACCTATGAAGTGGTAGTCATGCTCTTCTCCTAAATCAGGGACGTGAATTTTTCCCCTCGACAAATGCAGAAGGCATGGCCATTGCCGCTACAAGCAACGAAGAACTCTGCCCCTCTGCAGCTTCCAGCCCACCGCTGCTTCCTCCCGCACAAGCTGCCGCCACTCCGTGCTGAGCACAGCTCCAGCTTGAAGACAGCAGCGTACGCCCGGCGCAAAATAAGCCTTCTGCTAAACTTCCATCAGACACAAGGCAGCACAAGCCAGTGGTTTATTTTCAAAGCCTTGTAGCAATCAAGGTTTTCACAAGTACAGTAAAACTCACCATGAGCCCCAGATCACACCCAACAAATTATATATCCTTGCCTGGGACCATGCAGCTGTTGACTGTTCAGTTGTTGTTTAGTTTATTCAAGACTTGACTTCAGATGGAAGAAAACCTTCACAGAAAACATGAGTCAAAATGGCTAATAACATAGTGCATGATGGAAAGGATACTATCTACACTCTTCCTACTTCTAAACCTAAGCTCGACATATTATAATCACAGACTATTTAGCAGACTTTATTCAGGAAACTGTGTAGGACAGGGGGGAAGCTTGCATCACCTGAACTCAATACACAAAATACGATTTGTTTGGAATATACGCCTAAGAAAAATATTCAGGAGAAGAAGATGCAAATTCTGAAAAATCACAGGCTACTGAGACACAGAATCTGAACACTTAAAATGGATTTTTAAAAGTGCTAAATACCAGGCCAACTCTGCTCTTAAGGACAGCATTCGTTTACTTCAAGAGAGCAGTATCAAGACAAAATTAACACTTGGTAAATAACCAAGATCATGTGATGAGAGCTGATATGTAAACAGCAACTATTACAAACCCCAATATGGCAGACCTCAAAGGACATCATTATGAACCCGGTATGCTAGCTTGGAGTAGCACTGAAGTCCTTGGTTTCCAACGATTTGCTTAGCCCACTAGCCCTAAATGGAAGAAGAAAAACCACCCAAGCACTCGGAGGTGCATGCATTGGACAGGTATTTTGCCTTATATCCTTTCAATACATACATCAAAGAGCATCAGATTCACTCATTGGAAGCGAATGTACTTTTTCCTATGGCACAGCCGAACTATGTGCTCAAAACTCCTGACCTTTCAGTAAGTCTTGTGTGATTGCACAGACCATACATTAGCAACATTCATTCACAGTCAGCATCACCAAGTGGGAAAATACCACCACCCTTTTTTTTTTTTTTTTTTTTTTGAGGCTACACTGTTTCTCAGTTCCTCTTAAACACTTCCTGTAGCAACGCCCACCACTCCAGACACCTCCAAATTTAATCCACTGGAATAAGCAGCCTTTAAATTAAGGTGTTATAAGGTCATATACCAAGCAAGATGATCGGATTAAAGAGGAAGTGGAGTTAATACTGAGTCACTATTTTAAGTTCTGCGTTCAAGACAACAGCGTGATAGCCTTTCAAGTGTAAACCAGTCTTCAAGCAGGAAGGCTAAGAACTTTCCTATTAGTAAAAAAAAGTTTTGTTTCTTTTTTAAATCTGAACATGAAATGCAGGACAAAAATTCATCAGACAGACAAGATCTGGTCCCAGAGACAGATGTTTTACAGCTGTGCTTTGGGCTTCCTAAAGCCCATTAGAGCTAGCACATACAATTCCTAATGTAAACATGCTGCTTTTAGTAACTACAGTATTCACTCTGAACACACACAACGCGAGTCAGAGCCACCGCTCCTCAGAGAGTTTGCGCCAAAAGAAGCGTGCAATATCCTCTGTGTCCTGAGTTCAAATTTGGAAGTCCCCTCTCCTGCTCCTCCTTCCATCCCCTGCAGCTCCTGAAAGGGCACTTCTCAGATGTAAAACCTGTGGAGAGGGATCTATATGGTGCACCACATTTCTTTTTTTTTTTTTTTTTTGATAACTATGGCAAGTGTTTACCTTCCACTAAGGCACATAAAATTGTCCAAATCTTAAGAAAAATGGGAAGGAAAGGATGAGATTCCATTATTTCACCTATTCAGTACCTTTCTGTCATACCACAGGCGGCTTACACAAATAACTGCAAAATAACCACGGCTCTTCAGAAACCAAGCAGTTTCTTGTGCTGCGTTCCTGCTACTCTGAAAGAGTTACCTAAAATCGTTAGGAAGCCTGAGCATGAATTACAACCAGAATTCCTGACTTTTTGTGAAGTGTTCAGTTCTCATGTGAGCTATACAGCGTGAACTACCTATTTCTCTCTTGAAGAGCAGCAGAAGTATAGTAAAACAAGAGTACCTAAGCAGCATGCTATTTTACTTGCAGCATATTTTTTCACCCACTTCAAACAAGTAAGAGTGATGAGATTGCAATTAAATCGTGTTCGCTTCACTGAGAAAGCTTCAGATTATCATCAGAAGCAACATAGTCTTAGCCATCTACTAAGACCAAGAAATCTCATACTGCCTCAGATTAACATAGGAATAATCTAGATACATGGGATAAAGTTCTGAATAACTCAACCCACTGAATTAAACATTAATTTCATAAAATTTGAGACATACAAATTGACTCAGGAGGTTGATGAACCTAATGGAGAACTTGAAGCTCGCCAAAACAAGAATCACACCAAAACAAAAAAAAAAAACAACAGAGAATAATATACTCTCTTGTGAATAAATTGTTTAAAAGATGAAATACTTCAGCAAGCCATCAGTAAATCTGTTAGGCTTTTGTTCTACTACCTCAAAAGGCAAACTGATTTCTAGACAGTGGTTTATTAATTCTAACAAACTGTTTAGAGCACGTAATCCATACCATTGCTAGAATAAACAAATTTCAATATCAATTTGAACTCAAGCCAGCACATGTTTCTTTTGGTGTCCTTTGCTTCACAAATGATTATTCCACTTCTGTTTCTCCCACGAAGGTTCCCAGGCAACTGATCCAATCCACTTGCTCACTGCCACCAAAATGAAAAGATGAAAAGGGCTTGCTGCTCTCCAAGCCACAGGCCCCCCTCGTCCTTAGTACCAGCTCTGGTGTTCATCAGATCCTTTTATGAGCCAGTTTGATTCATTACAACAGCAAAATGCTCTCCATTTTACTGAGTTATTTTTCTGCCATTTTAGTGAACTAAAGTGGTTCACAGAAGGACCTGACAAGCACTGCTGCTATAGAGCCGGGCGCTTGGGAAGAAGGGTGCGGGGGCACAAAGGCAGAGTGGAAACTTCTCCTTGCAGAACAATGTCCTGTTAAATTAGCTCACCGCATTTCCCAAATCATACCCTGACTTATACACGATTAGATGGACCCCAAGGTGACATTCAATACCTTCCAGCTGTCTTACGAGCTACAAAATAATTTATTGTACAAAAAAATATGTATTCTCAATACAGATTTACACACAATACTCCAGCAGAAAAAAAAAAAAAATTAAGTTCTTCCAAAGATAATAGTCAGATAAACATAGCTCAACTAGAAGAGAAGGGTAAAGAAAGATTTGCAGATTTCATCCTAGTCAAAACAAGCAAACAAAAAAAATGCCATTGGAAAGCGACCACCAATCTCAAAAAGCTACATGACAGAGAAAAGCTACAAGAATTTCTGGTAAGGAGGAAACAGCAAGAACTTTGTCTTTTCTCCTGAAGTTGTCACCAGTATCCAGGTAAGCTTGTAACAGAAGGCTGACATCCCCATTTTCTTAAAATCCAAGGGAAAGAGCCTGGAGGGGGCCAGTCAAGCCAGCAAGGTGTTTTACCACAGGCTGGCGACAGCACGCTCCCAGGCTGTCTGACCAGTGGTTTCTCTCCACGGATCGATCTGCCTTTTTCCGTGACGGACTGCCTACCCTGGACATGCCACTTCGCTTGAGAAGCGGGAAGTGAACACGGATCAGATGCATCACTCCCAAACTGATGGCAGCAGGGAGCGGGACACCTCAGCGGCCGGAGCCCTCAACGCGCTCCTCGCTCTGACAAAGTTCACGCATACCCGGAGGCACCACAACGCAGAAACAACTCGTTTCGGCCTGCGCTTGAGAGAAAAAGCACCCTGTCCAGAACACTGCATCCTTACGCCTTACCAATTTAGACAAGGGCTTTCAGCCTTCTTGACCCTACCAGCGGCCTACAAAAAACGTTAATGCTGGGCAGCCACGAAGCACACCGCGTATCTCTGAGCGCCGCAGAGGCGTCTTTGAACAAGCCACAGAGGAAGATGGCAGCCGATCCCCGGCATCCCACGGGGGGTGACACCGGGCACGCAGCCGCCATCCCGGCTGCCTCCGTAACAGCCGCCCGCAAGAGCCCCTGCCAGTTCGGTTCCTCCCACGGCAAACATCCGCGTTGCCCAACAGCCCCATACCGCACAGTCCAGTCGCACTGCTAGTCACGCGACAGCCTCAGCAGGGAAACTGCACGTGAAGCAGCGGCAAGGCAGGGGCTGGCCACCTCTCATCTGGAGAGGCAGGCGGTCTGGTTTTCCTTCTCCGGGGTGGGGGGGAAGGGGAGTGGTGGTGGAAGGAGAGAAACACATCAGGAAGAGAGATTAAAACATCTCTATTGTGGTAGGGAAGCTTCTTCTGAGAACAGAGATGGAAGCAGCTCCTTTCATCTGCCACCTTTTTGGTACCCGAGGTTTTCTTTTTCAATACCCCAAAGCCAAGCAATCATCTGTTGGTGGGAGGGGGGAGAGCAACTGCACGGGGAGTTACCTTATTTCCTTAAGAACTAGCCATTTAAGAAGTCGGTCACCTTAAATATAATCACGGTTAGATTTAAAGAAATGCTAAGTGAAAAGACACACAAACCACTTCCCCTCCTTCCATTTTTCTTGTTTTAGTTTCAGTGCAACACCTAACGTGCATGACTTCTAAGACTATCATCTACTACAACAATCATCAGACCCAAGCTGGAAACCGTGTTCCTGCTCTAGTGCCACCTTTAACAAGGTGATTCTTCCGACAGCAGCCATTCCTACGAAACAACTCCTTCCTTCTGCATGGCTGCCAAAAAGCTGAAATCCTGTTTAAAATAAAAAAAGTACATTCACCAAGAGTTACTCAGGCGAGTAAGGTGCCATGGTCTGGGCGCTACTGCAGAACTGTAGTAAAGCTGAAAGGCATTTTTTCAGCAGCCTCTGAAGCTACAATGGACTTATGTAATCACGTAACCACCTTCACTTACTTCTGTACGAACAAACCAAAATGAAACATACCTTTGCAGAGATCAAGAGAGAAAGAGGGGGTGAAAGTGAAGGTGAAGCCTGCTTGTTCACTTCTCCTCCAAAGAAAGAGCGATTAAATGAATGATGAATAAGTTTGTACCTCATCACAGAGCTAAGCAAATGCAAAGAATAGCAAACACCTCATAACAGTACTGATAAATAAAGTGAATTACTTAGCAGGTCTCTCCCGGACTTACCTCCTGAGGCAGTCAAGAAACCCCTATTTAAATCACTTTCTGAATGATTCCTTCCTAAACCAAGAGAGAGATTAAATTGCTCGCTATAAGCTCTCAGTTTAATTCATCACAGTTAAAACAACTTGAGGCAAGAATTACACTCTTAACAGGAGTCCCCTCATCAGAGTTTAAAGGGACCTCTGGACTCAGGTAAGCAATGACTAGAATGGCACTGGGCCTTCGCTGCAGCCACCCCGACATGACCATACCTCCCCGTGACCTCTGCAACAAATGTGGGCCAAAATCTTTCCCAGGAACCAGCAACACAGTCCTAGTACCTCTCAAGCCAACAACCAGAGAAGACGACCTGTCTGCCTTTTGCCTGGCAACAAACGACAAAATCCAACAAGTAGCTACTCTAGTCCAACAGCAGCAGAAGCCAGAGAGCGTCCTCAAAAAGCCACAGATAGATCCCAGGCAGTTCACGCAAAACGATCATCTTCTTCTACCTTACTTCAAGCTAACAATTTCAGTTATGGTTATTTAGGCATTTCTGATCCCATATAAACAATATACAATTCAAATATGAAAGTAAAAGAATCAAGTTACCTTGAATGCCAGATTTCTGGACTTCGGAGATGCTCTTCTATCCAGGAATATATAAGATTCTGAGAATTGTCATACCCCAACTACTAATTAAGATGCACCCCTGAAACTTACCAGTCTCTCACCTACGTGCAATTTGATCTCAGCCTTATCAGAGCAATCTTTGAACATCTGTTAGCCTTATCATTACCTTCCTTTCTTTAATCCTCCTTCTACCAACCATCAGAAACAAAGTCGTATCTCCTTTCTGGTTGTCGTATTTTCAACTCTAAGAAATGCTAAACTGCTGTTCTCTACAGTGCAGGCTGGCACACACCTTCCTGTAAGTGTGTACATTTTACCAAGTAGCATCTCAGCTTTGGATTTGTATCTCAACAGCTACATCAGCAAGAAATATGTTCATACAATAAACTATCATCAACACGGACTTCCCTTACTAGCTCATCCAAGTTATCAGTACCAAAGACCAGAACCGAATTTCTCCATTCCTCTCACAGAGGGGTTTGTTTCACACGTCTCCCAGAACAGCACTACCCCGACACTTTCTCTGATGAAGCCCTTTTCCTCTCTTTTTGTCCTAGCGTTGATCTCTAAACTTCTAAAATTACAGCTTCCAGCCTGGCTTTAGTTCCGTTTCCCCTGAATTCTCTCTCAAAGAATGACCACTATTCCTTAGGACCTAAAAACTCCCCATTTAATAAATGCTGTTTACCTTCTAAATAAATCCACAGTCTTCCTATATTAAGACTGTGGACAAAAAGGTGCCTTTGTTAAAGTCCTCCTTGGACTTGACCCAGGTTCTGATCTGCTTTGCCACTGGTCACACAGTCTCCGTTCTCCAAACCTTCCCCGCTGCTCTGAGAAGTGTCACAGACCACCCTGTGCAAGCTCCTCCCCATGCCCCGAATTTCATTGTTTGGATGGGGTCATCCTACAGCTGCTGTCTCCGGCGCACAGAAAGGGCAACGGGACTCGGCTCCTCGCACACGCAACCACTCCACGTACCCTCTACTGCACAGAGCAAGAAGAAAAATTATTACAGCCGTAACACCGAATGACGCAGGAATGCCGTTTTCATGAAAACCAAAGTCGAAGTGACAGAACCGCACTGCCATTCAACGGTCCCGCCATGAGATTCCAGCAGGTTCGGTGCAGCCGCTGAGCTCTTCTCGCGCCGACGAAAGCATCCTCCACGCTTTGGGCAGAAAGCGGTGTTATTAGGAGTTGAAACGCATGTTTATTTTGCAACATATCCTAATTATCTAAGGCTAACAAAGAAAACGCAACTCCGCTAAGCAAACAAAGAGCAATATAAATTGGAAAGAAGATTAAAAACCTGGTAGGAAAGACACAATCTGTAGGGGAAAAAAAAAGTCTATGGGAAATCGGAGAGTAGGGGGGCAGGGAGGAAAAACAGAAAGAAAGAAAAACGTTTAGATTTCAGAGCAAGACTGGTTTACCCGCACAAAAGAAATCATACTTTGCACATCTGATGCACACCTCCATAAAATGCTTTTAGAAGGGAAGCTTACTTTGCAGATGGAAATCAGAATAAACTGTAGGGTAGGCCAATATCGCTAAGAAGAAATTTTAAAGCCTGCTACCTGTTGAAGTTACAGCAGTAAACAGAAAGCTCAACTGAAGAGCTTACAAAGTGGCTCAAAGTCCTTAAAATTAAAGTGCTTCTGAAATTATTCAGCATTGGACTCTCCAGCACGCTGCCTACTCCCAGGCAGGTAAGTTGCCATGCTGCTTACTATGATAACCAGCCCGTATTTAAACGAAGTCTGAGCAGAATAACCTCTAGGATCAAGCCTGGATATGTGAAATTTAATTTTCCTCTCAGAACCATTAGGAAGAAGGCAGACATTTTGGCTGCAACGACTTTTTCCAGACAATTGATTCTCGAAGTTATTTATTCCCCACCATTCCCCCCAAGGCCCTCTCGTCTCAGCAATTGTCTATGTCAGAGGAAGGCTGGATGCAGCTCCCATGAAAGCCAGGCAAAACCACACCCAAAATAGCTATATAGGTCACTACAAAGCCCAGTGATCCCCACACCACACCACACCAGCAAGGGCCTGTGGTTAGCTCCTGCACGCCAACAGGCTTGCAAAGCCACGTGCTACAATGCCATACTAATATAGTAGCTTATTTGATAATGAGCGCTCTTTCAGTGAATTTTAACTTTTAAATTGAGATGGTTAAATTAAGCAATATCGCTTTTTTGTTGTTGTTTGTTTTGGAAGGAGAATGGATTTAGCAGAAAAGCTGCAACATAACCAGGATGTTTAGAAACAGCAGCATTCGCGAAACAAGAGGACCCAACAGCATGAAGATCATCGGGTTGGACTTGGCTTCTTCTAGGTGCGTGTATACATCTTTGAAAAGTCACAATGTTGGAAGCTAAGAGCTAATCAGCTTTTGTATACTTAAGAGCTTTGTTGTCATATTCAGGCGCTTGGAATGTGTCCTTTAGGTCATAGACTGAGTCTTTTTTTTTTATTTTTTTGTGTCATGTCTTCCAACTTCATTTTCCAAGTAAGGATTTTAATGTGTAACTACGATGTAATATTTCCACAGCCACTGATCTCGGTGAAGATAGGAGCCACTGAAAGTTACAGGTAGGTTCTACAGATGGAAAGAAATCAAGAGGGAGAACTCTTTCGTCAGGTTTTAATATCTGGTCAGAATCCTAATAAAAACATGGGATGTTGCTGCGTACCGTGCCTTACTCTTTCCTCTGAAAGAGTTCTAAAAAAAAAAAAAAAAATAATAATAATAGTTATACTTGGAGTTTTCTTTTGCCTTTTTGTTGTTGCCAAAATACAAACAATACTCGAGACTTTCTTCCATCAAAATCCAGCAGTTTGTATTTGTGCAAACAAGTTATTCACAGAAACATAAATGATGGGAAGTGATGAAGTTTAATGTCTGTCTCAATGACAAAGCTATATGGATGCAGTAAATTAACACAGTACCTTTCTGTTGGAAAAGTGAAATCTAAAGCCTCACCTACACACAAAAGACTCATTTGTAAAAAAGACAGTTTAATTATTTACCAAAATTTGCAGTTTTCTCATGTAGCCAGGGAACATAAAAGTAACATAAAAGTATTATTCGTGTTCCTTACGGGCATCAGTTAGCCAGATCATAAATCTGAGCAGTTAGTGATCTGTTCACGGCAGACAAATATAAAAGGGGCTGGAAGTCAGGATTTAAGGCAACTGGGGGAAGGGGGTGTTCAGACACATGCGAGTTGTCAGGCAGTTGTCCGTACCCTTGTTAGCCATGCATATTTATTTGAATAACGCTAGATTCACAGCAGCAAATATCAGCCAGCAGATTCTAAAAGCTTTCCATCTGAAAATTAATCTAAAAATAAGATGAAGAGGAAACAAGAGACAGAGATAAGGCACAGGATTTAAGGCAACGCACGTGTTTGTTTCCACGCTCTTCCTTCCTAGCTACTTTTCTCCTCCTCCCATCTGAACAACCTTTATGTATCAAGCCATACGCTACAAACAAAACAAAAAACAAGCAGCCAGATGCTATAGGATGCTATGGATATGGCAAACCACAGCGTCCCAGTGCACGCGTTTAAGCAGCACTTTGAAAAACCTGCAAAGTTCCTGCAACTCAGGCCTTTCACCTTAACAGAAAAATCACACCTGGGTTTTGTTTTTTTGGTTGGTTGGTTGTTAATGCTTTAAACCGAGAGTTTGGTTTGCTGCGTTCTTACACCGAGAACTCTCCTCAAATAAAGGGCCCAGGCCAGGTCCTGCTCGAACAGCCGGGGCTGGCAGCCAGGCGCCTGCACAGGGTGCGCGTCTCCACCAGAGCCGCCGCCTGCAGCCCCGCGAAGCCAAGATGTGCCCCACGCAGCGCCCGGACCCAGTAGCAGATCACCTGCTCCAAAGCACTTAGGCGAAGCTTTGCTCGACTTCGCTATCGGCTTGATTCACCTTTACTTGCAAACAGCCAGTTTTACGCGTTAGCAAGTCCTGATATTACTTGCACATTAATTAGAAATACCATCGGCATTAATCTAAAGCTTTTCGAGTGCTAAACAGCAAATAACTCCCCTGAAAAAAAGCTACAGTACAGCTGACTGACCCCTCTACACGAAATGGGAAGTCCTTACAGTGCTCCTTTGACCTAACCCTTCAGGTTTCCACATCAACCAAATTCAAAAGAAAGTGGTCACAGCTCAAATCTCCCACCACTGTACACAGTTCTGATCGCAATAGGCAGCATTCCGGTATATCCATTTTTGACTGATATTTTTATGATACCACATCCATAAAAATTATTATTTTCCCTAAAAGGACTGTGCGATCTTTAGCTATCATCGAAACTTCCCTTAATTACAGAAGAGGCAATAAAATCGTTTTGGATTTCAAATCTGAGCAAGCTTTTCCATTGTTTAAATAACCTAACCAGGATTTACAAGTAATAACAGAAATATCATATTGTTAAATATTTAGTGAGATATTTGGTCAAATACGATTATCCAATTAGTATCAGTGAATCACTAATTCAGTTAAACTTGCAACCGCGAGCATTTAACTCTCTTAGAAGAGTCTGTTGTACGGCTTTCAAAATGATCTTACATATATTTCTTATTTTAAAAAAGAAAGCTTAAAGAGACTGAAAATAAGCAGTTTAAGTTAACAGAAAAGCAGGACAGACAATGTGTGAATCTCTGGCGTTTTCCAGTGCTCTAGCAGGGGAAATTTTGTTTTGTGCAACTGTTTCAAACTTCAAATGATGTCTGGTACAAAAAATAATTACTTTTTCCAAGCAGTTGTGGTTTTATCCTAGAGGAAAATAGCACACTATCTAAAGGATCTCTGCGAAACCCTGAGCGCATTTATAACACCAAACAAGAGGAAACAAGCAACGCTCCCACTTTTAGTAGCTAGAGATAGGAAAACGTTAAGAATGTAATTGTTCTAATCACCTGTTACGAACCTCAGAAACAAATGGTTAATTTTCCCCTGGACTGCATCTTATTTTAAAGGGCATTACGAGGATTTTTCTGCTGTTGTAAAGCAGGCAGAGCTCTCGGAGGAAGCTCCCCCCAACTATCTCCTCGCTGCTAAGTTTGTCAGCAACCCTGTTGTCTAGCATGGGTTTTAAGCAGAGCAACGTGCTTTTTTTTTTTTCTTTCTTTCTTTTCAAATGAAGAAGAAAAAAAAAAATGTGTTGGAAACTTTCAGGACAGGAGCTGGAGAGCTTCGAAGTTTCTCTCTTAGCAGTGCCTAGCAATGTAAAGGAGAGTTCTGCAAACGTGCCCCAAGCATCCAGCTACATTTAGCTTTCAGCCTTTTTATTATCATTGTCAATGAATGGGCCCCAGTCAAATTAAAGCTGCCATTTTAGGTTAAAGACTAGAGAGCCTCTGTTGTGCAACAGCGAGACAAAAACACTCCAAGCGACAGATGCAGCATTCTCATTGGAAAATGATGGATTTCAACTTTTATAAAAAAAATAATTACTGATCATGCTTTTTAGTATGAATTATATATTGATACTCACACATTACCGCAAACTAACGGGATTTATAATTGGGATAAATCAGCTACCCATGCTGCTAAGGTCATAGTCATTAAGATTTTTTTGCCGTCGTTAGAATGGATGATCTGTGAGGAAATGAACAGAAACATTTTTTGTTCAACTTGCTTGTTTGTGTCTCCGCTAGTCCCATATACCATGAGAAAAAAAAAAAGGGGGGGAGGCAAACACATTCTCCCGAAAGCCATCTTCTAGTATAAACACAGCTTGCAATCTGCTTTGATGAAAGTAAAAAAAAAATAAAAAAAAAATCGAGACGCACATCGACACAGAAACAAACTTATTGCATTGAGGTTATTCTGATATTCCCCGAGCCAAAAATCCACGAAAAACCAAGTGACCGGGAAAGCTCCCCTTGCAAATGAAAAATCGCCCTTTTCTACAGTTGGAAGGCACATTCAGTACCTTCCCAAACGAAAACAAAGGCAGAAAGTGGGCAAGTACGGGGAGAGTTGCGCGGTGCATCCAGCAATCCCTCAGTAATTCAAAGGGAACTCCCCGGGCATTGCTACTTTTCTTTTGTCCATTGTCTGTTTAAAAAAAAACTAGTTTAGACCCGGGCGTGAGCGGTGTGTAAAAGTGATCGGAGGAAACCGCTTCGATTTCCAGCCCGTGCCCCAAAG
>VXAL01009205.1:0-36363 GCA_013399475.1 Chauna torquata
GGGGGGCGGCCCCGACCCCTTTGCCGGGCAGAGGAAGGGGCAGGGGCGGCCCCCCCGGCAGCGGCCCCGTCCCGCACTGAAGGCTAGGCCCGGTGGGGGTGTCACGGCCATGCTCCCCTCCCTGCTGCTCCCCCAGAAAATAAAATTTAATTTAAATTACAATTCATAAATACACCCCCTTGCCCAGGTGCGGCCGAGCACTCCTGAGAAACCCAGCGGTCGGACGCTTCGGCCAGGGGTTCCCCCCTACCGGGGGCAGGCAGAAGCCCTCTCCCCGTGCCCCCGGGGCAGCCCCGAGGGCTCACTCGCCCCCTTCCCGCAGGCAACCGGAGAGGGGTCCCCGGTAGCGGGGTTAGCAGGACCAGAGGCTCCTGCATGCCCAGCCCCAGCTGGGAAACCACAGCTGCTAACAGCGTTTGGGGGAAGTTTTAAAAGCCAAGTGCTCCTGCAGATGCCCACAGATCAACACAGCCGGACACCGAAGCCCAAAGCCCAGCAGAGCCCCGGCTGGCTCTGCCTGCCCCGCGCCCTCCTGCTCCCGCAGCCCGGCAAACCCGGGTGCACGCTGCCGGCAGCCTGGCCAGAGAGGGGCACAGCTTGTGTTAACCAAGCAGCCACGGGCACACGCTCATCAGCCTCCCAACCCACTCCCCATCTCCCAGATGCTGAGATTTCCAGCAGGAACAAGAGCATCACCTGGAGAGTCCCCCACCCCCATGGGACGCGTCCCCATCCCTCCAAGTCCCCCCTCCCCGGGGGAGCCAGCCCTCACCACTGCTCACAGGGGAAGTTTCTGAGGCTCCCATCAAGGTTTCAAAGCCTGGAACGGGCAAAACCGTCTCTGCATCACAGGTAACCGAGCAAGGTGAGGGAGACGGGGTGCACATGCCGGGGGACATGAATAAAAATCCCTGGCACGGAGGAACGAGCAGATCCCACAGCTCCACGGAGCTGCTGAGAGTCAGGCGCTCTCGGCAGCACAGTTATTTATTTATTTTCAACCCCGGTACATGACATTTCTCTTCTGAAGAAGGCGGCAGCAGCAGAAAGCCCATCACACTGCCTCTCCTGAAAGCAGAGCCTGGAAACCAGCGTCTCATCTGCATATTCATAAGTACCTGATAAATTAATCATGATGTCAGAAGCATTCAGGCTAGAAGGGAGGTGACAGGGGAAGGTTGCACCCCCAGCACAAGCCCGTCCTCGCACTCGCACACGCTCGTCACCTCCCAGGCACAAAGTGTTTTCACCCCTCCACAACCCACCCGAGCCCCAGGAGCGCCCGCAGGGAAGCGCTGTGCCCCCGGGGCGAGACACTGAGCAGACGGGCTGGAGCATCCGAAATCTGGGGGACCCCACGCGCGGGATCCCCCCAGCCCAGCTGCGTGTCGGTGCTCATTGCTGTCCCAGATCTGCACGCTCGGCGTGCCCCACCTCAGAGCTGTGATAGAGGTGCGGTTGCTGAGTTTGACCCCCAAAATCCTCGTGTGTCCTCTCTCCTTGCACCCGTTTGTGCGCCCTTGGCCAGGGGTGAGCAGGCATCGCAGGATTTTGTGCCTGGCAGCCCTGGAGCAGCGCACAGAGGGGTCGCGCGGATGGAGTTGGGCTGGAGCAGAGCTGCAGGGGGTGCGAGGGGAGCTGGGGGAACCCCAAAGCGCAGCACAGCCTCGCTCTGCCCAGAGCCCAGTACAGCCCTGGCCTCCCCTTGCCTGTGCCAAATGCTCTCTGCAGGCAGATCCCGACCTCGGGGCCCCCTCCATGTCACTTTGCCGAACCCCCTTGGTTCGGGGGACGACCCTGCTGGGAGAGGTGCTGCCTGCGGTAACAGGGCCGGCACGGCCTCCGCAGCGCGCAGCTGAGCCCTTTGGGCTCAGCACCCGTTTGCTTCCCTCCCACTTCGGTCAGGGCTGCATCGCGCCCCGCGAGAGTCAGCAGCATCCCGCGGTGTTGGAGGCGCTCGTTAGAGTTTCGTGCGTCACCCTGAGCATAAGAACTGACAGCCCCGTCCTCGTGCTGCTGGACCGAGGAGAGCCCGTGCCTGGAGGGGCACCGCTGCGCACCCAAAGGCACCCTTTGCGCTGGGAAGAGCGGCTTCTGTGCTCTGATCCGAGCAGGATCCATCGGCTCTGAGTCCGGTCCCCCCCATCCCATCTCCTCGGCTCACATATGAATGGGCAGGAGTACATTTTGGGATCTGCACGTGTTAGCAGATGTTTGAACTACCCCCATGCAGAGATAACAGCACGAGAGCTACAGGGGACACAGCAACGTGGTCCGGAGGCCGCTCCTGTTAGCGGCACGTTTAGCATGTTCGGTTTGGTCTCAGCCCAGGTAATTAGCATCTGAGCGGTAATTATTCACATTTGGCCTTTCTATATCCTGCTTATAGATTTGATGATTAATGTTGCTCCTTGAGTTAAGCCTACCCTGGATTTACCAGCCTGCGCTGTGAAAGTTAACAGGAGGCTGTCGTGTGACAAAAGATATCATCTGCTGCAGCTAACAGAAAGCAACGCTGTGGGAAAATCGGAGGAAAAGGCACTTTGTGGAGAAGCGACAGGCACCAAGCACGGAGCAGCCGCCGCACGTCACCGCCGCAGGAGCATCTCGGTCGTGAGGCAGGAGAAGCAAAACCCCAAGCACCTGGCAGCCGCCGCTGGGAGCTTCGGGGCTCCGACAGCACCACGCAAGCACGCACAGGGCACGTCCCGCGGCGAGCGGAGGCGCGCAGACGGCCCCGGCAAAACCCAACGAGAGCTCTCCGAAAAAAGGAGCTGCTGCCCACGCAAGCGAGCAAACGGCAAAACCCAGCTGCTACACTCCCAAACCAGGACTGCGATGGCTCGGCCAAGCAAAACCCACCAGCCTGCATGTGGCTTACCTGCCCTCCTCAGCGCCTGTTTTGTTTGCTAGCAAAGGCCAGGGGTGAGGAAGGAGCCAGCCCAGCGGGCGAGGGCAGCAGCCGTGCCCGGCAGCCCCAGCTCCACGCACTCGGGGAAGGCAGTGGCCAGCCGCAGCTCCCGCAGCGGCAGGGAAGGGGAAAGCCAGCCCAAACCCCGCTCTTATCCTCACCTCTGGCCCCATGATTGGGCCAGCTGAGTGGAGGGCACCTGCCCCGCAGCTGTGGGAGGCCGAGGCCGAGCGTTAGCTCTGCGGCTGCTGCTGCCCAGGGGAAGGGTGAGGGCTCACCCCGGTGATGTCCCCGCAAACTGCCCTGTGCTCTGCTCCTTGCTACCCCCTCCAGCTGCTTTTACAGGACCGGAGCTGCCCCTTCTCACCTGCCCGGCACCGGCACCGGACCCTTGGCTGGGAGGAGCTGGGTGGCCGGGCAGTGAGCGCGTTCCCGGCTCCAGCCATGCCAAACGTGCGGGGATCAGAGGTGCGCAGGCAGCGTCAGAGCACAGCGCCTGCACCATGCCCTCTGCTCCTGGCTCTGGTGCCAGAAACGTGCACAGTGGCTGCAGAGCAAAGCGAAGCACTGCTGGGGTCGGTCCCAGCCAACTCCACTTTTAATTCTCCCCAAGCAGGGTAAAGCAAAAAGTCACCTCTTACAAGGATGGGGCTGAGCTCCAGCGGTCGTTCTGTGGCCCCGCACGGGCAGGAGCAGCCCTGCAGCCGCGGGACCAGGCACGCCTGCCCTTGGTCCGTGAATATTTCCACAGTTTCATTTTGGGGGCTTTTTTTTTTTAAACTACCAGCAAAGCACTGTTTTTTCCCCCTTTTCCTCTCCACAGTGAGGCTTTTGCATTGAAACGTGAGAATATCTGTGTTTTTTTTTTTTCCCTGTTTCCCCAGGTTTTACAACATGAAAGTGGACGTTGATGTGAATGGAATTTTGAAATTGGAAACGGGAAAGTTCTGCTCTGAGGTGACTGTTTGCTCACAAAAATTGCATATTTCCAAGCTCCCCGACAAAATTCTGCACAATCTCTTTCTCCTCCTCGCCAAGCCTGCCCGGTGCCCCATGCTGCTCCAGCTTTTGTTTCCCCCTGCTCCCTGGTGAGCCTGAACAAAACCAGCTCCACGGCTCGAGCCTCCCTCGTGCCGCTTCTCCTCGCCCAGCCCAGCCCTGCCCATGTGCTCGGCACCGCTCGGGGCCGCGCGCCCCAAAAATGAACCCGCTCCTGCTCCTGAACTATTTGCAAACCGGGTGCCGGCATGTCGGCAGCGCGGGGCGCGGGGATATTCGTGTGAACTCACCCCTAACAGGGAGGCTTGTCGGCTGCGCAGCTCGGGGAACGGCTTTTCAGCAAAGCGCTGTTTCATTTGGTTTGGTGCTGGCGAGCCAACGCCAGCCCAGAGCACAAGTGTTCGGCGGTGGGCTTTGCCCCTGGCAGCCTCATGCCCTCTTGCCGGTGTAGGGCAAGGGGAAGCTCTGCAGACAGCTTCCTGCAGGACGCGGGACGTGGAGCAGCCCCGTGCGGGGACAGGGCAGCGCCCTGGGGCGTTCCCCGGGTGAAGCCGGGAGGGCTGGGGCCGGGGGACAGGCACCCCCTTCCGTGCTCCGCAACCGCCCCCCTCCCTCAGCCACCTCCCCCAGCCAGGGCCACGCTTGTGGTCCCCACAGCACCACAAACGCCCCGGCTTTTCCACTCCTGTACAAACCTGAAGGCAAGAAGACGGCTAAAAAGCCCCCGGAGCCAGGACACGGCCATCCCAGCCCACACGCTGCTGGGCACGGGGCTTGCTCCCCCGGCTCGGTGACAAGAAGAGCTAAGGGGGAGGACTGAGCCTTCCACTCGTCCCCCCGGAGCTACCCCTGGGTTGACTCAGCCTGGCTTGTTTAAGGAGCGTTTACATGGAGAGCTTCTCCAGCGTGGCCCCCCGCCGCCTGCCGGTTTAGGCAACGCCTCAGGCTCGCTCCTTGGCTTGGGATCCGTTGACTCTGGAAACCCCCCAGGTCTTGGAGCACGTGCGTGAGGACAAGCGGCACCGCAGTCACCTGGGCTCTGCCCCTTCCGCCCACGGAGCACGGAGACCCCGCGCCCGGCCCGGCGTGAGAACCGCTGGAGGTGACCGCCGGCCGAGGGGATCAGCGCTTCCTGGCGTGGTGCTTCTAGCGGGGAACGATCTCGACAGCCTCGCTGCTGATTTATTTGTCCCACTGTCCTGCAACACCACCAGGCAGCGACAGGAGCATCCCAGAGCTGTGCCTTGGGACAGGTGGGACGAGGGGCACAGCCGAAGGCTGGCAGCTCCTGCAAGAGCAGCGCGTGGAAATGCTGCGAGAGGGAGGGAACCTGATCCCTCTGACCCCAGTTTCAAGTTTGTCTCTTTTTTGGTGCCTGTAGGTTGCATTAAACAGGGCCACACCGCCCAGCTGGGCTGAGCCGAAACGCGAGGAGGTGCTGGAAGTCGGGAGGTGCTGCAGACGGGCAGAGCAACGCGCAGAGAGGCCAACTGATGCTGCACCGGTCTCCTGGATTTCGTGTTAGCCACGTGTTTATGTCACCTCCTGCCTGGATTTGCTGGGTTTGTGCAACAGGACAGGGCTTTGATTCTTGGTCTACAGGTGGGAAACGGAGGCGGTGTGCTCAGGTAAGGGTACAGCGGGGTCTGCAGCAGAGTAGGCAACTGAACCCGCATCTCCTGCATCCACCAAAGCACCGGGCAGCTCTCTCATGTATATGCAGTTTACGTTATACTCTTCCCCCCAGGGACTCATCTCCCTTCTTCCCCCTTTAATTATAAAAATTAGTAGGTTTGAGGTATATTTGACGGGTTTTCTTTTCCTGTGTTGACAAAGTGCAATACTTGATGACTCTAACCCCAAATTCTCTGTGACACAGATACCCTGGCAATTATAAAATACTTCCAAGCTCGCTCCATAAACCCCTTTGCTGTTGCTATTAGTATGCATTAACATTTTATTGGTGTTACAGGATGAAACATCCAGTCTTGCAGCTCCAGTGGGCTTGGGGATTTCCAGCATCCTGCAATATGTATCCGTGCAGAGGAAATTAAAATGTGGATGGATCAGCAAGATACAGTCAAATCCTCTACAGTAATTTGGAGAACACTAAACTCTGGTGCTAGTGGAGCATATTCCAAGCTATCTAATAGAGAGCTGATGATCTCTGTAACAGCCTTTTTGTAAGTTTTATTCTTGCCTACAAGGGAATTTTTTCAAAGGGGAAACGTAATACCTAAACTAATATTTTTAAAGGTATACGCTCTGAACGCAGAGAAAGGAAGATGCTCTGCAGAACAGCCACTTCCAGTGATCAGCTAGTACCCGATAAAAGAATATTATCAAGTATCTTAAAATCTAGCTGGAATTTCTCTATAACCACCACACCAGACAATTTTACATAGTTCGTAGCCATTATAGGATGTATCGACTCTTAGGAACATTGGAATGGTTTGCTCTTAGCAAATGGTTAGCAATAGTACAACATTTATTTCCTTCGGCAGCACTACCATTCCTAGATGAAACCCGAAGTGTTGTGTCTACATGAAGGCTGCAGAAGAGCAGTGCCATGACTTGCCCAAAACCGGGAGGAATTCATGTCAAAATAGGTGATTCGGGTATCTTGACTTGTGCAGTGCAGTCTACTTGGATTTCTCTCTTCCAGGTGTCTTAGAAACAGAAGAACCATAAGGGACTGCTCCTCTGCTTGCTCTCCTTCCTCCCTTTATATGCTCAGCAAATGCTGGAGCACGTCCTTAACCCATTTTTACAGGAGGAAGCAAGCGCGTGCTCGGGAGGCCCTGCACACGCGGTCGGGGCCCGCGGCGCCGCTCCCGCAGGACCCAGCCCTGTTTTTGTGGGTTCGCACGCGTCGAGCATCAAGGAGCCCAGATTCTGAGGAGGGATCGCGATGTTATTTATTATCGGCATTACAGCTGCAACTGGGAACACGGGGAGGGACTTGTTCCAATTTTAGCGACAACTGTACGTACGCCCTGTGTAGAGTCGGCCGATGCAGACATTCCCAAGCCCCGGCTTTTTATAGCGACCAGAAGCACCCACTCCACCCCCTCAAAAGCCTTTTCTAACCTCCGGAGCCTCCAAGCTCAAGATGCCCGTCATGGTTCAGCCCTTACTAAATCCCGTGGACTTGGAGGCAGCCCTTTTTCAATTTGGCTCATCCCAGTTTGAAGTTTAGCACAGTTTTTACAAGATCTGTCCAGAGAAAGCCGCGTCTGTCCCCAGGACACTCAAGGAGTCGATGGGAAGAGTGCTCACCACTGAAGGGGAAGCTGTATCTGCCACGTTAAAGGACAAAGATCTCTTCTCTTGGCTATCAGAGCACAAAATGACCTCCAAAAGCCCTGTTAAATCCTACATCTGGGCCAGGAAAGTCCTTCTTGCAGCAGCAGCGAGACCCCCGCAAGCTTCTCCATTGCAGAAGGTTCCCACCAGCGTGTTGGCAGCAGGAGAGTTCAGATTTGGTTACATTAGTGATTATCACAGCCACCAATTTCACCTTTTCCAACCCATTTCTGCCTCCCTCCCTCTCGCAGGAAGGAAGGAGATGAACACAGCCGCAGGGACACGGCATCACCTTCGTCACCGCTCCTTCCTCCCTCCTGCGTGCCCTCCCCGCGGCAGGGGAGCCCCCTTCTCTCCCCAGCCATCTCATCGCTCTCAGCGAGCCCTACAATTTCAGGGGGCATCAGACCCCATTTTTACGCATGCGGAAGTGGTCAGCTTCCCCCAGCCCCAGCGCTGTCGTGCTGTTCAACACTGGCTCCTTGGGGCGTGAAGAACATCTTTGTCCTCAAGGCTGCCAGCTAGGATTTTGCTGCTCGACAAATGCTGGTCCTGCAGAGGTGACTTCTTTGTTTATTTAATAGCAGGAACCCAGTGCCACGTAATGGAACCGAGCCACACACCAGGGACAAGTTAATACAGCAACAATGGCATGAAACATTTCTATTTTTTATTCTTTTACTACTATCACCACACGAGGCTGCTTCTCTTAACTCTTACTTCATTTATTACTGGCTGTCACGAACGGTCATTTATAAAAGAGGGCTGCAAAGAAAGAGACGGGGGAAGGTTGACGGCGACTTGCGAAACGCGCCCCACGTACAGGCAGCAGCTGTTGAACAGAAACCTCTTGCGAACTGGCCCACGTACTGCAACCCTGAAGGATCCAGTTCTGAAAACCGGATTAAAAATACTGGCTTGGTCAGTGGGCTGAGTGGGACGGTGGTGAGAAACTCGCAGCATGTCTGTCACACTCACCAAGGGATGCATTCAAGACGAATTCAAGCGCCTTCAGAGCAAACATCTGTGATCCAAGACGACATTTTCTGCTCGCCATCCATCCCTCCATGCTGCTGCCACTTTTAGCAACACACACTCACACAGTTGGCCTGTGTTGATGGAGAAGATAGAACACAGTGACAAGAAAACTAGCATTTGCTACGCACATCTACGCTAGCTCCAACCGCTCCTGAGAAGATCCGGGTATAATTTTCTATATAAATCCAACAACGCTGCAGAGCTAAACTGATGCTGGAAGTCCTGAGTCAGCACCTACAGCAGGACAGGAAAAACATCCAAAGAAAAAGGGTTCCAGTTCTCAGCCAGCCTCAGAAACAAGGCTCAAACATCCTTTGGTCGTGACAGTCTCTGATCTTCAAGAAGTATTTGCTGGCCCGGGAACAGGCTTCGCACACCACCTACCTGCCAAACCCAAGCCAGGAAAGAGGGTGGGCAGACCTAGCACAGAAGTTAAATAAATAAATAGAACGCATTGTACGACAGAAAGAAAGAGACTAGCAAGGATACAAAGACAGTCTGAATGTACTTGCTTCATGCAGTTAAATAACGAGTTGATTTTGGTGCAGGCAAGAGATCAAGGAACAGGGCAAGTGCCTCCGCAGAGCACCTCCCCGCTGCTGCGGGCTGCGGCCATCAGCGTCGCGGGCTCTGCTCCGAAAGCACCCCGAAGCGGGAGCAAATCCCAGTCCAAGAGAGACCAACACAGTCACCGGTGCAAAACACAGAGACTTTAATTAAAACCACAATGTCGGCGGAGGTGGGGGAGCTGCTTCGGGCGTGGAGCAGCCCCGGGTGCTGCTGCTGCATGTGTGGACCCACCGGGAGAGGAGCAGAGCCCCGAGAGCCAGCGACACCGGTGGGAGTCGGAGGAAGGCAAGCGGCCGAGTGCCACGCTGCGGGGACACATCCCAAGCGGGTGGATAAGACTCGAACAAGAATTAGCTGCTTTAAGTCCAGAAAGCCCTAGCAGGACAAAAGTGCAGACGCTGGCAAGCAAGAGCTCTCCGTGAGCCTCTTCCCACCTCCTCGGCGGGTCCCGAGCCCAGGGACACCGTCCCGGGAGCAGCAGCTGCAGGGGAAGGAAGCACCTCCCCACCCTTTTTGGTGCACATCCTTGGTGTCCCTCCCAACATCTAGAGCGTGGATGTCAACAGTTCCACCCATCCTTTCACATGGAAGCCCCACTTCCATAAGATTACCGGGAGAGATGTGTTCCCGTCCCCTGGGCAGCTTTGGGAAACCACAGGCTTTAGCTCAACCCTTGCCAGCCAGATGCTGTACAGCCATTTAAAGCGTGGTGTCACTTGCCAAAAGCCACGCAGCAAGGCGAGGGGACACAGATGGAGAAGCCTGGGGTCTCTGCTCCAGACGCTGGCTGCTAAACTGCTCCACCAGAACCAGACCCCCCCAAGCCCCAGCAAGCACACAGATCTCCAGCCCCGCTCCCGGAGCGGATCCGTTCAGAAAGCCAAGATGATACACGCATCCCATTAACGATTTAGCAGTAAAACAAGACTTGACTTGAGTCTTTCATTTTCATTTAAAATGCATGTTTATAAAGCTGTTTCAGGCAGCTCAAAAGATCCTTGCCCCGTCCTGCCCAGCTGCCAGCCCACGGCCGAGCTGCGCAGCAGACAGGACAGTGGCAGCGCTAGAAAGCTCTGCTTTAGCTCTGCGGACACCTGCACTTCCCTGCCTCTAATTTAGCCTCTTTTCTTGCTCTCCCTCCCTGAGCTCCTCTGAGAACCTTTACAAGAGGGAGTAAGTAGGTCTGGCAAAAAGGAAATTGTGAAAAAACCTCACAAGCAGGCGATTTCTTTTTTCCCTGACAGGAACAGTGAAGCAGTGCGGCAGCGAGAGGCAAGCAGCCCGGCTGGGGCAGCCCCACCGCCCTCCCTGCAGGCTGCAGGAGCACCAGAAAAGGGACCCTGCTGCCCCCAGCCCCAGTGAACACCCAGCCAGAGCTTGCCCCCCCCGCCAAACCCAACCTGGGAACCCTAAGAAGATCCCCCCCCCTTCCCCAGCTGCAAGCTTGTAGACCACCTCAGCCAAGACGCGTGGACACGGCAGCTCCGCTCAGACGTGGCACCAGCCATTTCTGCCCGCCAAGTGATGCTGGTGCTGACCCGGACCACGTCCCCATTCATTCACCCACCTTCAAGACTGCTGCTGGTGGCACTGGAAGCGTGGTCCTGTTGCCTTAGGTCCAGCACAGCAGCACCAGCAGGGAATTACAGAGGGACAAGAGCTTTCTCCAGGTATAACCCCTTGTCCTGGGCAACTTACGCTTTTTGTTTCCAGCAGGTATATAAACACATGTAAAGCTGCATGCTTGCCCCCATGCTGCCTTTGCTCCAGGGATGCCTCCCTAAAAGACCTGGGGAACATGCTGCTTCATGGGGAAATCCCTTCGCTATGGGGCTGTCGCTGCAATTTATGACCAAGCAGCAGCAACCACGGCCACCTCGCGCCGCTGAGGCCAGCCCAGCCCTGGGGCAGCAAAGCATGGAGGAGGAGACGGGGAGCACAGAGGGCAGGCTGGACCCAGCTGGTCCCTAAACAGCGATGAATGTGTGCGAACGTGTGATGTTTTGTGCCTGTGTGATGTTTTGTGCCCGTTAACTACAGAGGGGAGGGAGCCTGAGCAGGCACCGCTCGAGCAGTGTCTTTGCATAGCTGTTCCCACAGAGCCGGGGCCCGCCAGGGACCTTGGCTCCGGCTCTGGAGCCAGCTCAGACCCCGCAGCCCAGCAGGCTCCTCGCTTCGACCGAGAAAATAGGCAGCAGTGTGAAAGGAAGACCCAGGGAACCTTGCAGAAGAGATGGAGGAAGGTGGCTTTCCTTATCTAGAATAAGGGAGAGATGGTACCCTGGGCTTCCAGCACCCCACAGGCCTTCCCTACAGCTTCCTTTACCCATTTAAGAACCACCCGTGCAAGCAAAGGTGGCTGCATACAGACACGTGCAGGCTCACACCTCACCCCTCGCAGTGGTTTCCAAACCAAACAGCAACAGGAAACTTCAATGAAATTCAAAAGGGAAATTGCAGTTACCACTGCCCAGCACATACACACGTGCCTTCCTCCCCTCCACACCCCCTTCCTCCCGGGAAGGAAAGCAGAGGGCCTTCGCTGCAAGCCAGCCCCTAATTAAAACCCATTCACATGCCCAGATCCGTACACGGCAGTCGCGCTACACGTGGATGCAGCAGAGTGGAGAAGCACAGCCCCGGCTCAGTCGCTTGCGAGACATCCCCGTGGTGGGGACTTGCAGGAGGAGCAGCTCTGGTCCCGTCTCCCGTGCAAGGCCGACGAGTGCTTTGGATCTGTGGTTGCTGATGAGGATGCACAGGAATGAATGGGCCGTGTAACGGGCGAGGTGATGAGGAGGGGGTTAGGGGAGGAGGAAGAGCGCCGCGCTACGCCTCCACTGCCTCGACTCCTCCCGCGGCCTCCTTAGGACGTCACAGGCTGGATGGGGAGCAGGCTGCCGAACTTAAAGTGCTGGATCACAGGAAACTTCTCCAGGCACTGCAGGAGGGGAGATAAAGAGGCGTGAGTTCAGGAGACGTTTCCACCTTGCACAGGCAGCCAGAGCTACACCCTGCCCCGGGTGTGGGAGGCAGCGAGCTGGGGGCCACTGGCTCAGATGCAGGCAGAGCAGCAGCCTGCAGGGGGATCAGTCCCATGCCCCCCACCCCAGATTCCCAGCAGGAATACTGCTGAATACTTCAGCCCAGTAACACTTTGTATCCCCATCCCCTTTCACTGAGCCAGAGCCTTTTTCTTGCTGAAATTCAGGCTGGGAGCACAAGCAGAAGAGGCATGTTTATGTCAGCAGCTTTCTCTCTCACCACCTCTCAATGCTTTAGCTGATTCCTTTGAAGAGCTTCACCCTTCAGACCCTTTGAGAACTGCAGAAACCCCCCAGGGAAAAGGCTCTCCCCCCCCAGGACGGTGCCCACGCTCTGGCTTTGAGGCACCATCTCGCAGCCACAAGTCCCCGCCCAAATTGCATTGCAGATTCTCAGGTCTTTGATAAACAAGCACCAGCGATTTTGCAGCCACAGTTTAGGATGTGATCCTGTTCCCAATGGCCCCTCACTCCTGAAATTCCTATCCCCATCACAGAGCAAGGATAGAGGGAGCGAGGATCACAGATCCGTCACATACATCCACTGCGAGGCAGCTTAGCTCAGAGCTTTCTCCAGCTAGGACCGGGCTCTGTGCTGGAACAGCCAGGCTGTAAGGGCGCATCCCTTCTGCTCACCTTCCTGCCAGGGCAGGAAGGCCAGGAACTGTGGTTAATGACTACGTCAAAGTTTTCCAAAACTTGCCTGACAGAGCCACTCAGAGCTCTATTTTTTGAGTCATTACAGATTCAGACTGCCCAAAACTCACACAGAGCACGGAACACAATCTTCAGATACACGAACCTCAGCAGTACGCGTGCATCAACCCAATAGCTGTGTCTGCACTACTATCAGCCACATTACCTGCGAGTGGTCGTGCTAAATAGGAGGGCTGCAGACCACCTCACTGCTGCAATGGGGACTACTTGGCTACAAGGGTGCTGGGGGCACACCTACCAGGATGGTGGCCACTTTCTCGCCACAGGTAGAAGGCCAAGCTCTTCCCTCCCTAGACTGCACAGTATGAAGAAGAGAAGAAGTCTCTGTGTCTTGGGAGGAAAGCCTGTCTCCTGTTCCCAGCTGAGACACGGATCTGTAGACAGGAGTCTTATTCTACAGGAGATGCGAAGCAGATACCACCAAAGCACAGCAGCTACCAGTTGACAGGAGTCCATCCAGTCCCAGCAGGTCCTTGGTGCAAGCAGCCTCTGCTCAGAGCCAGGGCGGCGGGGCTGCCACACGCCCCAGCTCCCCGCGAGCAGCAGGAGGGTGTCAAACCATACTGGCTCCTGCCTGTAACCAGCAGCCTCTCAGGCAGACCTCGGGACAAGATGCAGGGCTGGTTCCTCCAGGCACTACTTGCAAAGCACAGTTCTTTCTTACCAAAGGGAGGTAAGATCCACATAGCAGACACAACTCTCCTTTCTGTAGGGAAGAGCCTTGCACCCTTCCTGCGCACAGCTCTTTACCCCAACGCGGGGCACAGCCAGAGGCAGGAAGCCTGCCCACACGCTGTCATCACCGGCAAGCAGCAGGATTTGTGCTCAGAAGCCCAGGACTGTGGTAATCCGGTTGGAACCAGAGGTCAGACAACTTCCAACACAACCAAACTGCTTGCAAGCGTGCTGGAGCCAAAACAAGTTTGGAGGTGGTGAAAGAATAGCATGGCTGTATCCGCTCTTGGGAAAAAACAGCCATGAAAAGATCCGCAAACCTTCCAGGCAAGGCACCAACAAGATGCAAGTCCTGCAACCATTACAGCACATCACCTTCAAAGCTTCCCAAATACTTCCTAAACGCTCAGAGCGGCCACCACCTCGCTGCACAACCACTTTGACAAACCCTCAGAGGAAGCAGTGCAGGATAGCAATGACGTGAAGGAAGGCCAAAGAGAAATGAATACTGGAGATGTTGACAGCTGGAAATGTCACCCCAGCTGGCTCCACTGAGTCCCACGGAAGATCAGACTGCTTTGGGCTCCTGATGGAAAGACTTTACCACCAGTGGGAAGAACAGAAATCCATTCCAGTTAACACATCGACAGCCCAAGAAGAAACCAGCAGAGAAACTTCTCCTCTATCCAGCAGGACTAGCACAAATCTTCTGGATTATCAGAGGTGCCAAGAGACAGGACCCTCCTTGCATGACTTGTAGGTGAAACCGATGCAGCCAACACTAGCTCAATGGAGGGGACAGGCTTATTCTATTCTTCCGGACATCCCAGTCATGCTGAAGTCCTGGCTTGAGACTCAACTGGGGAGTAGATTCATGCATCGAGTCCAACCTTTAAAGATGGAGCTGGGACTAGATTAGTTACAATGGAAAGTATTTCCCATCTGACTGCAGTGGAGATGGAAAGGTCAGGAGACTCAAAAGCAGGCTCAAGGGAAAAACATCAAGGCTGCTGCTTTAACCACACTATTCTGTCGACTTCTTCACTCGCCTTTGAAGGAAAGAATAAGAAAAGCCCTTGCACTTCCAAGCTAACTCTTCTTCACCCATTATATTTATATTATAAATAGACACATTTGAGATTTCATAAACACACAGAGCAGAAGACACCTTGCCTTGAATCTACTGCCTGCCACAGACCCTGTAGCAAGCACCCTGGAGCACCCGAATCTAGGCAAGAGCACACGGATGTGCCTGAGCTTTGAGCTGGCTGTTTAAAGTCATCCCACAGAGGGCACAGAGAAGAGACAAAGCACCCATACTGCATTTTAAACAAACCAGGCCTGGGAAATGCCCCACCTCTGCCACGTGAGAGCGGGTTGCGAGTGAGCATCTGATTTCTGTTGGTCTGCTGCTAGTGACCAACACCTTTGCCCTGCTGCTGTCTCCACTCAAAACCACAGTCAGCACCGAGCACTTCTCAGTCACCCCCAGACATGTTAAGGAGCTGGACCGTTGTAGCTGGAGCCTCCATCCTGGATTTCATCTGATCTAATTGCAATGTGTGATCAGAAGGTGGAGACACAGGTAGGAAGAAGGGGATGGGGAGGAAATCTTGCTCTCACACTAGCCAGTCAGACAAAAAGCAACACTACAAACCCAAATCTTCCCTCTCCTTACTGCCACAAACTCTGAGCTCTGTCACAGAAGCTGCCTGCCTCGAGACCCATGACAGCACTTGGGGCTCCTGGCTCACTTATCTTCTGCTAACATTGGCAGTGTAATTAGAGAAAGACTGCGAAGGTGAAGGCAACACAGCTGGGAACATCCAGCAGAAACTTGCTCCGGGAGCCAGTAGCAAGTGGACAAGATCTTCAAGAGTGACTGTGGGCGGCCAGCCCGAAACATGCAGATGGATTCAGTCGCAGAAGGACGAAGCATCAGTCAAACACCGTGTCCTTCCCAGAAAATCATTCAAAGACACCCTCTGGCTGCAAACATGTTGGTAAAAATCACATGACCAAGCACACCATAACGAAAAGCTCTGCCCATTCACAGTCCTCTCACCTCCCAGGCTCGGCAGGAACCGGCTGAGCCAGCAGCAGGGTGGGAGATTCCCCAGAGCAGATGCCAGGAATCAGTGGGGACTCCCCGGCAAGTCTCCCCTCTCCTCTGCCCATCCAGGTGCACGCCGGCACCGAGCAGTGACTGGGGAGGACTCTGCTGGGTGAGGACCATACACTTAGGGTTAGTCCTTTAAGATCTACAAACGCTCTTGGAGCAAAAAGCTAAATTTGTAGTCACATAGCAGCTTGGCTGACTCAGCGTTTTCTATACCTCAGCCTAAATTTGTGTTCTGTTACTCTTCCTAGCAGCTTTTGCATTCTCCCCCTGACACAGCTACATCTCCAGATATTTCTAGAAACCCACCAGAATCAGGTCCAGCATTTCCACACACAACAGCATCTGCTATTTAAAATAAATGGTGGCCTCCAGAAAAGACCATGTCTTGGGTGTACCCAGAAACAAGCAGAGCCTCTCCCACACCCCAGAGGATCCCAGAGCTGCATTGTCCCCAGCAGGCCAGGTAGATCTGCCAGCACACGGTGGCCCAAAGGCACCAGCAGGCATGCACGTTGCACTGTGGGCATGGCACTGCCACGCTCCTCCGGCGAAGTACGTGGTGCAGCAGGCAGAAGCAAACACACAGCACGGGGCATGCTGGGCACCAGGCGGGAGCACCCGCACAGCGCAGGGCACGTGGGGTGTCTGGGGAATAGCCGAACCGGTCCAAAGGAGGGAGGACTGAGGTAGTGCTGCCGAGGCTGCGGCAGCCCTTGCTCCGGCTCTAGGGTTTAGGGGACCTGTGTTTCACTTCAGCAGTCCTCCCAGGGCTGGGGTCTCTCCGCCAGGACCGCCAGCTCTCACACCAGAGCCTCCAGCTCAGCGTTCCCCAGCAGGCAGGGGCTCCAGCTGCCGTGTGGGAGCTCTAAGCCGGGGCAGTCCCAGAGGGACAGCACAGAGGCACCCCTTGGGGGTCGACCCCCAGCCCTGCTCTCCTCCTTGGAGGCTGGGAGGAAAACTGAGCTGGGGGCGGAAGGAGCCAGCAGGCCTGGGAGTGACACCTCACAGATTAGAGAGGTATGTGGCCTGGAACCTAAACACAGGATGTGAAGTGCAGAGGAAGGGCTGGGGGAGGGAGTGCGCAGAGTTCGGTACAGTTAACCCCTTTGTGTGCTGGTGCTGCCCGCCCAGCCTCTGCCCTATGTCCCAGCAACAGGAGCGTGGCTAGCCTGAGCAGAGACCACAGGGTGTAGGAATAACTCCTTCAAGCCCTACACGAGGGGACCGGTGCAGCTCCAGCAGCGGGCAGCTGTGCCATCCCTGCTTCTCCGGCGTGCTCAGCACAGCTGCTGCCTCCCCGCAGGGCCGGCACGGTCCTGGCCCTCCCAGCAAGAGATGCTGCCTCTCGGCTGGTTCCTGCCGGAGGCCCAGATGTGGCAGTTCCTGTCCTGCTTCCTCAAGTTCAGGGTTAGCTCGTGCAGGAAGGAGAGATAAGGGACAGCCAAAACTGCCCGGTTCCCTGGGTCAGGGTTCGCCAGGAAAGCCTGCAGAGCCTGGCGGGTGGACGGCTGCCAAGCCCCAGAGGTGGCTGTGGCCTCACCGGTCTGGTGCACTGCACGGACAGGACTCACAGCCAGGGGAGATGGGCAGGAGGCATTCAGCCTGCTCTAGGGCTCTTGAAACACAGGATGAAGGTTTAAATCAAGTCTCCTCCAGCTGGGAAAACAGCAGTGTGGGAACCAGAAGGATGAACATGTCAAGATACTGGCCCTAATTTGGAAACGTGTGTCTTGTGCTATGGAAAGACAAGAAATGGCAAAAGTCACATCTGCAAGGAAGGGCAGTTTTGCGACTGGCTTAGGGGCAAACACCGGGCAGGCAGGAGCCTCCTTCTAGCCAGCAGCACCTGCACTGCCAGAGGTCCCCAAGCCACATTCAGCGAGGAGCAGCAGCTGGCTGTGACAGGACCCCCACGCCAAGGGCCACGAGGTGCGGGCGGCACAGAAGAGCTGATCCGCAGTGAAGTGGACGCAAGGATCTGTGTGGCCAAGAGGGGAAGACTGAGCCAGCCTCCCCCTGCCCAGGGCGCTCACCTCTGCCTTGTACATGCGGATGAGGCCCTGGTTGACCTTCGACCAGGAGGGCACGGCGCTGATGTTCCAGAGCTGGTTGGAGTGCTCAGCAAAGGGGCCCGTCTTCATCTGAAAGAGACCCGAGAGCAGGGCTGGGGAGCTGGGCCAGGCGGGAAGCTCGCGCACCAGCGGTGACTCACGCTCACGCTCTCCAAGCAAACATTCCCACCGGGCCCTGTGACCCACACGCCAGCCACCTCACCGCGCCGTCCCTCCCTCCCTCCTTCCACGCTCCCTCCTGCTGCAGCCACATCACATGAAGCCATGGCAGTCCAGCTCCCCCCCTCCCTGACAAAATTAAGCCTTTTCCTGACACACTTGTCTAATCAGACCTCCCGATTCACACCTCTCTTTAAATGACTACATTGAAAACCCCACGTAAGTCCTATTCTCCCCCCCCAGTAGAGCTCAGGTTAATGCTGTTCCTATTCTACCCAGAAACCTCCCAGTGCAGCACTGCTGGGCTTTCCAAGAAAATGACTCATTCCCCATTCAGATCAACAACAAGCAGCAGTGACAGCCGCCGCTGCCTTCCCTGCATGCAGAGGGCAGCGCAGGTTGGCAGCAGCTCTGCGTCCACACCTGCCCAGAGCAGAGGCTCTGGGGCAAGCAGGAGCAGAGGGGACGTGCTCAAGCCCCACTCTCCAAACAGGCTTCAGAGCTGCAACTTGCTGGCTTGCAGCAGACACTTTTTATTATTATTTATTTTAAGCACGCCAGCTTTTCTCCTCCCAGGGAGAGGGGTTTGGAGGAGGGAGGGCAAGGGGGAAGCTGCAATCGGGGACAGTTGCATGCAGATTCCCTGGGTAGCTCTCTCCCTTCTTCTCCACGAACAAAAACAGACCCTCAGGGAGAAAAAGAAATATAACGCAGCCTCACTGACTGAGCAAAGTTCCCATGACATCAGAAACCACAAGGCCGAAGCTCACGCTAGAAAGGAGCGTGGGGAGAGAGGAATCTCTTGGACTCCCGTTCTCAACTCGGGTCTCGAGCAACTAACCCCTTCCTCCCTCCACGCACACACAGGCGTGGAGTGAGGGTGGGAAAGCAGCTTCAAAACCCAGCACTCTGCCTACTCTAAAGGAAAGCCAGGCTGCTCAATCCGCTTTGGGAAACTGTGGCTGCCCTTCTGCAAGGTCTGCGTGGCATCAGCCTGCAGCAGAGAAAGAGAGGAGGAAAAGAGGTGGGGGGGAGAAACCATTACCCGGAGGACAAGGTGTTTCGAACGGGCTGACCTCGGGGCTGGAGCCCTGTGGGAAGCAACTCTGCCGTTCTGCACAGACCCGTCCCCGCTCTCCCTCCGCAGCTCTCGTGAGCTGGGGAATGACTGATGAGCCGATGAGCCGTTCCCGCTCCCCTCCGCCGCGTGCTTCCCTTGCAGATACAAGATGAAACGCGCAGATACACAAAGCACATCACCCGACAGAGCTGGCGAGCTATTAAGCAGGATTTGGCACTGACGGGCACCACGTTAAAGGCTGCGCGTGGCAGGGGAGCAGGGGGCACGCACGTGGCCGAGCCTCGCGTGCCGGGCAGCTCAGTGCCATCCAGTGGGCACAAAGCACCCCCCCGGTAGGGCAGAGTTGGTTGTGTGTGTTTCAACGCCAAACCTTCCTCCAGCATTGCCATCCTTCGCACGGGCACAGCTTGCATCAGCCCCCACAAGTGCGCTTTGCTTTCTTCCCCCTTCCTGAGCCGCAGCGGATGAGCGGGCAGCGTGCGGAGGCGGCGAGCTCAGTCGGCCAGCCCCACGCTCGAGCCTGTTGGCTCCGCGAGCCCCTGGCACAGCCGTGACCACAGCTCGCCGGACCAGGCGCCCGGCGAGGGAAGGCTCGGCTATTGTTTCAAACTGGGGCGGGAGGAGAAAGGGGGACGAGGGGGAAAATGAGCTCATTCCAGCCACAAAGGGAGAAGAGGGAGAAACCGAGCGGGCTGGGGGGAGCGAGAGCGGCAGCGAGCGCGCTGCAGTCCCGCAGTGACCCCAGGGGAACGGAGTGAGTCAGAGCAGCCATATTGAGCAGGAAATTACTCACAGACGCTGCGTTCCTGCCTCTCCGTTCCCAAGAGAATCAGCCTTTTGTAAATGGTTCCTCTGTCAGTAACTGGGGGAGGGGGACGGCTGAGGCTGTGCTTTCCTGTCAGCTCCTTCCCTTCCAGCCGAAACCCGAGCCCTCCCTTCCCAAACCTCCAAATTTAGAAGCCAGATTGAAGATGAAATTCTTGCTGCCTGCCCTGGGCTCTTAAAGCAACATGGTCCCAGCCACTTCGCGCCTCCGCATGCCGCCCGGCCACCCGCGGGACGGGGCCCGCCGTGCCCCAGGTGGCCCCAGGGGAGGTGACGCTTCCAGCGGGCTTTGGTTTCAGCTGGGTCAAGAGCAGGCAGCCTCTGCTCAGTGTTTTGCCCCCTGCAAAGACAGTGCTGTTCAGAGAGCGCCTGGGTGGTTTCGCGATCCGTCACGCAGCTCCCGCGGGGTGAGACAACCCCGGCACCCTTCCCTGCACTCCCAGCACAGAAACAGGCAGGACCCTGCCATCTCCGCCGTGCTGGCAGCTCCATCACAGCTCCTGTTGCACGCCAGGATGGTCCCAAACCAACCTCACGCCTCCAAGCATCCCCCCGCAGCCTGAGTTCTGCCCACAGCGCGCCTCGGCAGGACAAGGCGACAGTGGGGAATAGCTCAAGCCCCAGCCAGCTCCGTAAACCTCCGCCTGTTCAAGAATCAAGCATTCAGGTCTAAAAACACCCTACAGATTTCCCAACAGCACGCCAGCTTGCGTAAGGCTTGCTGCCGTGTCCATGTGCGGTGCAGGGTGGTGCTATAGGGAGGTTTCAGCGGGTTCAAACTGGACATCATCTTGCTGTTACTTTAAAAGTCTGAGGTTTAAATATACACGTGGCAAACACCACCACAGTGTACATTCACACCCCTGAAACGTCACCCAGAGGCTCAGAAAAATATCTGCTCAAGAGAATATTCTCTTGGTTGAAAGAAAGCAACCTACCCTGGTCATAGGTCGCTGAAACAAAACCTGCTCTCATGTCAGTAAAACCTACTAGACTCAGTATGGGAACTGTTGCGGTATTTACTACTTGGTTAACACCTTTAAAGGAGAGCTGTTTTCAGCTACAAAGCTCAGAAGAAAATAATATCATTAATGTATTAAAGTCGTTAATCCCTTCTATCTTTTTCCCCAGTATTTTGTTTTGTTGTTGATTTTGGAGAGAAAGCAAGCATTCAGGGCTGTCTCAGCACCCCCTAGTGGCAGTAACAACCTTTCCGGGCATTTGAGGGAGAAAAAACACATTTTAAAAGCAAATTTTCTTTTTTTTACAAAAAATGAACAGTCCTTGCATGAAGATGGACTGAAAATATCGTGCATTTGATAATCGAGGTTGTGGCAACCCCTTAGCAGCTCACACCACGGGGGACCGAGAGGAGGTTTCCCTGCCACCAGGTGGCACTGAGGAACTCAGCAGAAAAACGACGATTCTGAATAAATGTGTGGAAATAGAAGTGAAATTGCTTATTAAAAAAGCCTACTAAAAGGCTACGTTTCTGCAGCAAAAACAGAGTGACCTGAAGCAGTACAGTGCTGTGTATTTTAAACTTTACTTGTCATCTGCGTACTGCAGAATTTTCTATACACGTCAAGAAATGCATGTTTTTGTTTTTAACAGGCCAGTGCAATGTCTGGATATTACAGATACCCAAAATGAAATAAATCTGAGAGCATCTTGGCTCCTGTTTCCAGTGAGGATGAAGCAGGAACAGATTTCCTGCCCTCAGCTCAGTCCCTTCAGCCAACGCCCCTTCACTATCCATGGCGTGATTTAAATCTGCACCGAAGGTTAAATCCTGTGAGGTGCTAAGCACCAACAAACCCTACCAGATTCAGCAGGACTTGACGCAACACCTACTGGGGTTTGGGCCAAAGGCTCCCATGATAATTTCCTACATGAAAGGCTAAGTTCACATTCTGTAACCTCCCTTCTCATCTAATCGCTAAATGAGACAAGCGAGAAGGGGGAAAAGCGAACAGAACAAAGCGGAAGAACCGCGCTCTGTCCTTCAAAATTAATCCCGTCAACTCTTTCTTGCCAGAGACAGGAAATCCCTCACCACAACAGAGCATGTGGTTCTCGCTCGCCCTGCCTAGACCATGCAGCAGAGGGGACGGTGAAAAACACAGCCAGGTCACTCGCTGTGGCTGAGGGCAGGAAGCCGTGAACTCCCTCACTGAGAAACATTGCCCACGGTTGGCAACACGCTGCGTATCGCCAGTCCCTTGCCCAAGGACCCTGGACTACCTGAGCAGAAACATGGTCCTGATACTGGTCCTGGTACCAGCTGGGTTAACCTCAGCACTGTCTCTCCTCTGGATCGTTTGCAAAATGGCATGTTTAGTGGGCAACTCTTGGTAGAATCTGCTCAGATCTGGAGGAGACCAAGCTGCATGGAGGTATGGGAGCCTGCCCTAAGCAAGGGGAGGCCCAGGGCCTGCCAGGCAGCACCCAGCGACTGGAGGGAAGGGAGGTTATCTCGGCAAGCCCAGCTGTTTTGCAGCTCCCACTTCATCTTCCTAGCACGCTTGCAAGCATCAGTCTTCTCCATCCAAGTTCCCACTGTCTGATCCAAGTGATGATCCAAGGTTATTTGTTTGCAATCCACAAGCCATCTAGCTTAATTATACTTTCCCTTCAACATCCCTGTTTCAACTCATTCAAGGAGAGCACCTCAGATGCAACAATGGTTCTTTCGCACAGTTCCATGAAAGCAAACAAAGGAGGAAGAGAAAACCACAGCCAGAACTAACTATCTTATATCAGGAGAACTTCCCTGTGGGACAAACCTCACCTCTGTAATGAAGAGGATGCACTCCAGGAACATGAAGTCCTTATGGTTTTCATTTACCACCTTCTCATCAACAAAGTGTCGAGGCTCCAGATTTGGATGGTCTGAAAAGAGAAAAAGACAACAGGAAGTAACCTGTACGGCATCCCCTTCTGAGACCACATTCAATCAGGTCTTGTCCTGTCCCTCTTTCACAAGAGGGATGATTCTCCCACCAGAGTTTTTCAGAAGTCAGCATGGAGCTGCTCCCTTCCATCTCATCTCCAACTCCAATGCCTTAGCAATGAGAACAACTGGTAAACTCGCCAGGGCAGAAAATGTGTTTTCTAGTGCCAAAAACAAGACTCGCCTTTCAAAAAAACTTGTAGTATTGCAATAAAGACAGATGTACTATACAAGGAAGCCTTCCATCTCCCAGCGTAAGCAACTAGCTTTATTTGGAAAGCTGAGAAAAAAATCCAAGCCCCAAGCAAACTCTGCTGCTGTATTATAAACAAATTTGACACATTTGAATTTAAAAGCCAGTCCCAAGCCTCATCATCTTTGCAACCTAGACAGACATGGCAGAGGGCAGGCTGGGACACGAGCAGATTTTTATTAGTACCTATCAGCTGGGAACTGCCCCATATGAAAGGTAGAAATTGGAAGTCATCCAAGCCCCAGACGCCCTGGCTGCCAGCAGGTTCCATCCTGTAGGTCTTCTGAAGTTTTCGCATCACTTCTAGGTACCTGAGACAAAAGGGAGAAGGTAGAGTTAAGACAAGGTTTTCTTCTGGACTCCAAACACAAAATCCAGATCTTTCCCTTCACGGAACACATGGGAGACTCAAACAGACGGACCATCTACTCTTGGAGGGCCCCAAGAGCACTTTTGAACCCAGCAGAAAAGCATAATTCAGGTTTAACACCTGAGTAAGGACCAAGAGTCAGTCTTGAGACAGAGCAAATGACTCAAGTCAGAAGGAAAATGATGACCTCCCAGCACAATGCCCATTTGGATTAAGTTACAATCAATAGACATTCAGCACCACCTCTCTCAAACAAGTTTTCCAAACCTTTGTAGCTAGAGGGCTTGTGTAACCAATCCTGTCCTATTCAGGCTACCCGAAGAAACAGCAGCTACCCGCAAAGCTACCCATGTTTGAGGAAGGGTACTCACAGCCTTTTTCAATTACTTCGCTATAAATACCATAATGCTCTGAGGGGACGGGGAAGTAGAATTTTGCCCAGGGGAGAGGACGGAAGTGGGCAATGCTGGCAGTGTAACAGAAAAGCAACAAATCAGACGGGCCTAAATCTCTACTGGAGAAAAGTCGGTGCCTATAACGCTCTGCATCACCTATCCTTTCATATCCAATACAGAATCTTCTCTCCTCATTGACTTACATGAGGACAAGAACAATCAGCTTGGAAGAGGACACAACCTTTATCACTTGCAAGTAGGATCCCCATGTACATTATAGTACACAGAACATATATTCAGCTCCTCTGCCACAGAAAGCAGCCTCACCAGTAGCTATAGTAGCAAATGCCACCACTTGTTAGTTTCCTTTTTTTTTTTTTAAAACACCAAATTCACTAAGAAAACAAGTGGCAAGGGTTTATTTTATCTGCAGCATCTTATGTTGGTGCAGATCTTTCCCCACCCCCACTGTTATTTGAAAACGTTGATACTTCGCTCTCCTTCTGCAACTTCCAAAAGAGCTCATAAAGCTTTCCACCTTAGAGCAACCACTACTTCCACTTTTCAGGTGGAAAATTAAAGCTGGAAGTACTATTGAAGGAAATTGTTTCCACGCCACCAAACAGTGATGCAGCTGGGATCAGATCTCTGGACTCCACATGCCCAGTCCATTGGTTTCATCACTTACCAACCCCACCTGCTGAGCTGGAAACACATCTAGAGGAGCAGTGGAAGCCTGCCAGTTTCATAGATTTTTTTTTTAATGCCTGAAGAGATGTTAGATCATCTGATCAGATATTCCTGTCTATCACAAAGCACAGGACTTCACCCACATACCTCTGCAGAGCTCAGTAACTCGCGTTCAACTAAAGTGACTTTCCAAAAAGGCACCCAGCCTCTAGTGGAGGAGGTGCTATCACCCCTTTTGGAGGCAGTTGTAATGGGTCACCATACACTCCGTTAAAAAGTACACCTGCCTCCTAATTTTATCTAAATTTCTCTTCAGTTTTCTCATTCTGCCCTTCTTCCACAGGCCTGCAAGCCCTACAGCGCTCATGCTCTCTAATTATGCATATGGCTTCATAGAAGGCTCTTGATTTTCACAGCTCATGCCCCAGGAGGAGGATCTTGTTATAATTTCTTACTTCCAACTGGGTGTGGATGAGTGGAAGAAAGGGGGCACAATCAGCCCAAACTACAGGAGGAGTCTGGTGGACAGAACAGGAGGAAGCATCTCATGTATGTTGGACAGCTGGAAGGGAACAGTGTCCGAAATCTGCCCTCAAACGTCCCAATGTTTCCAGCCCTTTGCCTTCTGTTATCTCACCTGTTAAATACTTTAAAGACAATGGCCATCTGGTCATCCACTCTGAGAACGCCGATTTTGCAGAGGCAGCAGAGAAAGGCTGCAAACGCAGCTTCATGCCCTGGAGTGAAAAGAGATGAGACGTGACACTGGTGCTTCTGGTCCACAGGATAATCTTTCTGTGGGCACTACAACAGCTCTTCAGAAATCACAGCAGTCACATTCCCATAGAAAAAGCCCCAGCCAACTGTCCCTAAGGTGCTACCTTACCCTATTAATGACAAGAGCTGACAGTATTTCATCCCCACATAGCACCCACCCGAAGTATACCTTCTAGATATTCATAAGGTGGTTATTAACTTCGAGAAAAAAGTTCTTGTGGAAAAACAGCTCCAACACTGGGCATGTTGGGAGCAAGGCAGGGCCTTTCCCAGGAGCTCAGCGTAGCAGGGGAAGTGGAGCACTGCACAGTCATCTGCTCAGAGGATGTGAGAGAACCTCACATCTGCAAGTAAACAGATTTCCTCCCACTTCAAAAATATCTCTGTGTCGGAAGGATGCGGATCCCATGACACTGCCAGGAATAGTCTGTCCCAGAAGGTACCAGGATCTCTGGCTGGACCTCTGCAGCTTGGTCCTCCAGCTAGCAGCAGGAAAAAGAAACAACCAGCAAAATCAGAGTGATGTCTTTTTGTGAAAGGGACCACAGAACAAGGACGAGTACAAGATCAGCAGCTCCACACTGTAAAGAAGTGCGGCTCCCAGTGTAGGAACAAACTGCACCTATGGTCCAGCCACTGTGAGCTAGGACATGGGACACTGGCTGGGACACACAGGAGGGGAAGAAAGGCTGAATTTCCTTCCCTGAGCTGACAAAATCCCAGCCCGTGGGTCCCTTTCCAAAGACAACATCTCCCCCTGGTGCTGGCAAGCGGCAGCTCTCCTGGAAGGCACTGCTCAGCCTCCACCTCTTCATCCTTTTACCCACGTCCTCCTCTTCTTCCTCTCCCTGCCCAAGTCCAGAGTCATGTTTCCTTGCACCCACAGTGTCCTGCTCTCCTGCCATTTGGCGTGGACACTCTTGTCAGCACACCTGTCCTTCAGACAGAGGAGCAGAGCATGGAGCAACCACATGATTTTATACCAACAACTCTGGATTTAGGTGTAACTGAACGTGGTTACTCCAGCCCGCAATTCAGTGTCTTTTTAGGTGCAAAATTCTTCTATGTTCAGATTTTAAAGTCCCTCTGCAAGCAGCAACATCACTTCCAGGGAGCATCAGACCTCAAGGCACTTCCTGCTGACCACAGACTTGCTTCCCAGTCAAGTTCCAATTCAAACAATTGTATTTTATTCCTCTAAATTGCCTGTTGTGGATCAGCTGTGTGATACTGCTATATGTTATGCTCCACCAGAACGGCTTGCACAGCCTAATTCACGTATCCTTGGGTGAGACATGAGAAGGGTGTCACCTAGCACAGCCCTGCTCCCAGCCCCAGGTCTCTCCTGGGCCCTTTGGTCATAGGCCACACTGAACGTAGGGGTGAGGAGGAAGGTGTTTGTACCAAGCTGGCACTAAAAAACAGTTGCTAAAACATTTAAATACATGCAGCACCAGGCTCAAAGGGTCACTACCCAAGGGAGTCCAGCCTCAGCCATTGTGCACGCCCATATACCTGTGCCATAGTCAATGCGGGTGGAGTTCCCCACGGATTCCTTCAGGTACACGGCCACTTCTGGTGCAGCATTGGCCAAATGCTTGGGGATCACCGTTGCCACCAATTTTTCTGCTTCCTGGAAGACAAAAGAATCCCTTGAGTGAGTACAGATCTGTTATAGTCCCCAAGGGCAAGTCACCCTCTGCTCACACACTGTTGTAACAATACAACGATATTCCTACAACAGTGAGTCAACATGACAGAGGAGCGAATTCTCCTGTTGTAGAAGTCATCTGCAGAGATGGAGCAATTCTGGGAGAGCTCATCCTAACACTTATCCAGACCACACTCACCCTACAGAAAAAAAAAAAACTCCATTCAGGTACATCGACCCAGCTAGCCACTGGGTCATCTCCAGGACGAAAGCATTGGCAGAGCAGCAGGACACTTGTGAGGACATTGCTGCCTGGACTCTGTCTGTGCCACCTCCAGAGCTCGGTGCAGGGCAAGCTCTCTGAGCTGCAGGAAGTCAAGCAGTTTCACAGCCTTCCTCTGGTATTCTCTGTCATCTATTGGCTAGCAGACACAGTGGGTAGTTACAAAGCAAAGGACTTCCTTGGGCTTGGAGGGCCCTCAAGGCTCATTCAGGACTTGGAGGCTCAGCCAAGAGCATTTACGTAGACCACATGGGCTCACAAGAGGCAAAGACAGCATCAGATCAGGAGTAAGCGATGCAAGTCAAGAGGCGGATCCTTCAGAGCTTATCTGCGCAACTCCTCTGCAGACCGCTTGGCTGCCAAACAATGATGGAGCCATTCTGCTACCCCTGCTGAACATGCTGCCCTTCTGTAGGAGCTGCATTTAACATTACACATGAAAGACACGCTCACCTGGTCCAGTTTGGCGTACCAAGTCCTAAAGGCTTTGTTCCCAAAGCGAGAAGGTTGATCCACGGGCGGAGTTTCATCAATCCATCTGTCAAGGGTGTTCAGAAGAGCCACCAGCTTTTCGATGGGCTACAGAGACAAGAAAGATGAGGGGTCATGGAGACATGAAACAGAGCAACCCCTTAGGCTCCGACATCTCTGCCCTGGCTTGGAGTTTAAAGCCCACACCATGCTTCTCAAGGGTGGTAAGCAGGACTGGGATGTGCCAACACTCCCAAAATGCAGAGGGGCCAGGCAATCCTCCTACCCCTCAGATCAGCCCAGTACAAAGCCCAGCTTGAGACAGGCTCTCCCATCACCCACACAGTCTTTCATGAGCTGCGACAGTACTACGCCCTAAAACCTCCGGGAGAAGAGCTAAAGCAATCTCCTAGCTGTAGACATACAGGACTGAGAAGCAGAGAAGTGCTGCACGATTCCAGGATCTCCAACACAAAACTCAGGCTCTGCCTCTTTAGGGTCCTGTGTGTCCCACGGGATACAGCACAGCACATACAGTATATCCTCACCAGTGGCTGGTTGTGTGATCTTGCTGGTAAACTTCCCTTCTCAAGGCCTCTAATCCGTGTCCTGGAGCGTCTTAGGAGGCAGGACTGGCAGAGGGGGTGTTTGCATTTGTACAGCACCCAGCTGGGCCTAATCTCAATTCAACCTTCTCAGTGTGTCCCCGTCACTTAAAACTTGTACCAGCCAGACTGCCAAGGCAGCTCCAACCCCATGATACCCGGTGCACGTGGCACCTTGCAAATATGCATAGACAAAATACGACGCACCCCTAGGAAGAGATAGCCCAGTTTGCCCACCAGTGGTCTCATCAGAGCAAGAATGAGAAGCTCTGGGCTCTCAGAAAAATGTCTCAATACAGGCACAAAGCTGAAGGGAAGACAAATGCAACAGCAAGGCAACAGAGACATCTTTCTTGCATCCAGTGCTGGAAGGAAAAAGTGAGGAACCTGTGTAGGACATAGGAGAGAGTGACTGGAGGAGGCACTGCTGTGGCCACAGAGGAAAAGAAGCGAGGTGCAGAGAGCCACAGGCGATACATCACAGTGTCTCAAGCTGTACTGTTAGCACCAGGGCTGCATGCAGCCTCCTCCCTGCCTTGCCCATGCAGCTGGGGAACCACTATGCTGTCATGCACCGAGAGGCAGCACCGTAGGCAGCACAGTAGGCAGCTCTGAGCAGTTTTAGAAGGCTCTGCTGACAACCGGTGGGGCCTGCCAGAGGGTCTGAAATTCTCCTCACCCGACTCCAAGCAGCTGGAGTGCCGTCAGCCGCCACAGCAGCTGGCCAGGCCCTGGGCAATGCAGGCTCCTGTCTCAAGAGGGGATTCCTCCTTCAAGGGGACAAAGAGGACAGCAGAAGCGGCGGCTGGTTTGACTTTGCTGGAGGCATCGACCGTGTGAAGACGGCTGGTCTCCTGGGCTGCGGTTCAATTCTTCCTGCTGCCTGCCGGGAGGATGAGCAAACAGCCGAGCCCAGCAAGTTTCCAGCCCTTGAAGTGCCACTCGAAGGGGGCGGGGAGGAGAGACAGGCACAGCCAAGCGGGACCAGCCACGGATCATCCCCATCACCTCTGATGCCGGGAGGAGCAGCCTCACGGCAGCACAGCCCCACTCTGGCAGCACTCCTCAGGAGCCGAGGACACAGCGGGATCAGACAGTGGGAATGGGAATCAGGCAGGGCAGGGATCCACCCATTCCAAGGGGCTTAGGCACTTGGCTGCTGAGCGAGGCCAGAGGCTGGGTGGAAGGACGAGACCTGAGCACGCCAGGAACACAGACGACCCAAGTGCAGTTGTGCCAAGGGGTGCGGCAGGCCAGAGGCTCTGGGTGCCCTCTGGCTGCACACCCCAGGCTAGTGCCAAGGATGTGCATGGACCGAGGCAGTGCAGCCCCCTCTGCTTCAGCTCCCTGCTGCCCAAAATGCTGCAGAAACCCAGAATCTCCCTGCTGCACTGGGTCAGGTTTGGACTCAGCTCTACCCCTTCCTGGCTATTGCATTGCCCTCCAATTAAGCAACAGTGTACCCAGCACTGGGCTGCATTAAATAATTAAATCATGCTGGTGATTTATCCGCCGGCACCAGTGGCTCATTACAAGCAGCTCCCTTATTTCAAACCCCTCTCAGTGAGCTCTCGGTGCTGCCTGGATAAATGGCTGGTGAGGACCAGCTCCTTCCCCCTCCCCAGATCTGCCTGCAGGCCTCAGGGAGCACAGAGTCGAACCTCCCCTTCCCTACTCGCTTGCTTTAAAGAGATTAAAAAGCCCAGCCCCACTGAACGCGGGCGAGCAGGACCCAGCTGCTGGCTCAGCCATGCCAATAAATAATTAAAGAGATGCGGCTCGTTTTGGGCTCACAGCCCTTTGAAACTAGGGTTATTAAAAGCAGCAGCTTCCCATTGTCCTGCAGAGGAAACTTGTGCATCCAGGGCTGACCCCAGCTGCGGGAGGGAGGGGAAGAGCAGAGCTTACGGGAACACAACCATCAGCACCACTGCAGCCCTGTTTTGCCTGGCTGGGTTTTTAAGCTCTATTTTTGCTTTACCTTTCCAGTGATCAAAGCAAGGGCAGCTGCCCCTCCCCGCTCTCCTTGCTCCTCCTGTTGTGCTGATTTTGCATCCCCTTGACCCTGAGTCTGCCACCAGTCCCAAAGGCAAACCGCAGAGCCTCCTGCAGAGCAGAGACCTGTCAGCATCTCTCAAGAGCAGGGACCAGGCAGACGGAAGTGCTGAGAAGGCATCACAGCAGCCAAGGCTGCCCACAAGGACCAAGCCTGCCCCTGTGGGCTCCTCGGGCCCTGCCGGTGCAGGGAGCTGCTAAAATCGGGGCATTTACTACTTCCCTCCTGGACCCAGAGCGAGCCACAAGGCCAGCCAGCTTCTCTGAGTGCCAGGGAAGTGGGTTGTTTAAAGGAAAGGTCTGCACTTTGCATGGCCAAAATTAACCATCTCCATGCTGTGCTGGCTCCTCTGAGCAAAGTCACAGCTTTGAAAACCTGCTCCAGGCCGCAGCCCCTGCAGTTGCTGCACAGATCCCCATGCGAGACGCACTCCCTCCAGGAGAAGGCAGGTCACAGCCTATCAGTCATACAGCCTTGTGCCAGACACAGCGTCTATGCCAGAGTCCTAAACAACCACTCAGCTATCACTACTTGTCAGATGCCTCCAGCAAAACTCCAGACAGCTCCATGCAATTTCTCAGTAAGAGCAGAGCAAGCTCAGCAAGTCTCAGAAGGGGCTCAGCCCCCAAAGGATCCAGCTCTCACCCCAGCAGACAGTTTGGTATCGACACACACCACTCTGGAAACCATTAAGCTGTCTCTTTCAAAGCAGAGCAGACCATACTTTCTTTTTTCTGTGGCAAAGCAATACCAGTAAGTAACAGAGAGGATATGTATTCAGCAGAAAGGATTCCAGGAGGTCATTTGCCAAAGGAAGGCGACCCCAGCATCTGATCAGTTAGGAAGATGGGATGGCACAAAAGCACATCAGCAGCAGGTACAGCAAAAGAGAAGAAAGCAGAGCAGAGATGCAAGCAGAAGCCACAAGGGGCTGAGCCTTTAAAAGCAAAGAGAAGCAGTTTGATCTACAAACGAACCTGCGTGAACAGGCAACCTCATCAACAAGGCAACCCCAGGGATGCTCCACCTGTGCCTCAAGTCACAGGTTTCTGCTCCCCCCGTGCAGCAGGAACGGGACATGTTCCCTGCCAGTTCCCAAGTGGCCGGGATCACGCCTCTTGTTTATCACCTGTACTGGAACCGCATATGGAGCGCATTCATTCCAAGAGGGATCTGCTGCGCGGACACAGCCTGATACAGCTACTCTGAGATGGCTGGCAGCTCAAAGGGGTCGGAGGAAGAGGGATTTTTTTCATTTGTTTTGTTCATTTTTAATGCTTTGTTTCCCTAGAACTGCTCTATGAATGATTGTGAATGAGCAAGATTATGACAAAGACAAAACTTAGAGGTGAAATACAAACAGTGGAAAGCAAGAGCAGCATTTGACGGCACATTCTACCGAATTAAAGGAACAAAAGGTGAACACAAAGCCTGTTGGAGAGGCATTCACTATCCCTGATCCCCCCCATGACCTACAAGCAAGTTTCTCATTCACACACTGGCTCCTTGAAGGGAAGGCCGGACTTAACATGCCTGTTTCAAATAGAAATGACTAGCTTAAAGATCGTTGTAGGCTGCCTTCCCACACAAGAATGAATCTACAAACACACAGGCCCAGTGTGCTTTCCATTCTGCCTAGATCTTCTCTAGACAGACCATTCCCAGCTGTCTTGCACAGCTGCGATAAGCTTGAACAGTAAAAAGATACCCAAGAAGCTCCTCATTGCAACGCAGAACAAGGAAGGAGAATTCAGCGTGCACCACAGAAGCGAAGCCAGTGGCCAGCACATGCTCTGCAGACCGCGGCAGCACCCAGAACGACCTCAGCACAGCCATAAGCATGTCTGGGGCCAGGCAATAGCCAGCGAGGACGCCTGCCCTCCCCTCTGACATCCTCACTGGCTCCAAACGATCCTGCCATGCCCCAGTAAGGTGAATGGGCATTAGAACTGGCCCGGCACCAGGCAGAGCCACGTGATGGTCACCCGCAACGGGCGATCCTGCCCCACAGGCTGAAATCTCTCCCCGTCCCAGCCCATTGTGCTCCTCGGCCCCTGCAGCCCTGAGCACGACACTTGGCGAGGCAGGTCCAGCTGGACATGCCTCGAGCTCGCACCCGCCGACGCTGTCAAGCCGGACCTCGCACAGCTCAACCACAGCGTGGGCTGAGGAGATCAGTGCTGTTAACACAGTCTGAGCAATGAGGAAGCCCAGGGACAAGGAAAGAAGTGACTTGGACAAGGTCACACACAAAGGCAGGAACAGTACAGACATCTCAGCCTTTTGGCTGCAGCCAGGAGGGAGTACTGCATCTGCAAAACACCCCTGGTTGAAGACAGACTGTAAAAGCAGGGTGAAAACAGGTCCTTTCTGGACCTTCCTTTCAACCACCAGTTTCTGTCCACTTGTAATTTGCTTGATTTCCTGTCCAGTGAGTACACACAGAGCCTCTGTATCCTGGAGGGAGCATCACAGGCTGACATTTGCATCCCCAAGCACAGCCCGACTGCATTTATTCTCCCTGGCTCCCAGATAAGCTCCCATTTCATTCCTTGCTTAGGAAAAATACTCACTGTAGAGACCAAAAAAAAAAAAGGCAGGACAAAGGGAGAAACAAGTGGATCCAAACTCTTCTCCTACCTCTGAAACTTTATATTCGCAGGTCAGCTTCTTGCCTCTGACACCTTCATTCAGAGTGAGGATGAAGCCCATGTAATCTGCATATGCCTGCAAACACACCCGATAGAGCAGGGCATTAGTGAGTACCCACGGTCTGTTTGAACAAGCACTGCGGCATGGGAGCACTCTTGCACACCAGCGGAACCTTTCCCAGAACACAACACTGCTTTCTTGGAGACACCCAGGGCGCAGGGCTTGCTGTGAGGTTATTGCTATTTTTGGCAGACCTCAGAGGCAGATGGTGACTGCGCTAAGAACTCTGCATTGCTGAAAAAAATCAGAGAGAAGAATCCTAAGAAAGCTCACGCCACCCCTGAAATCCTTCCCTCAGCTTCCTGCCTCTTATCAGGTAAAATTCAAACTCCCTGGCTCTGCAGGGTCTCAGTTGTGTTTAGACATCCTGCTCTGCACTGCTTCTCTCAGACCTGTGCCATTATCTCCCCTTTCCTCCTTCCACTCTTCTCCTGTGTGCATGCGTGATGGAGAAGTGGGAGACAGCCCAAGCTCCTCACTGCTGTGCTCTTTAAATTTGCTGCTTTTGAAGCATGAAATGCAGAGCAGTTCAGTACCTCTAAGACTCTCGAACAGCTACACTAGCATGCTGCCATCTCCTCCTCCTTGGGACCCCCTTGCACAGAAACCCTGACCAGGAGCAAGTCCTCGAGCCCAGGAGACTTAGCAAAGGGAGCTGCATCCACAGGTTTGCTCAAGACCTGCCTATAATTTAAGCTTAAGACGTTACAGATCAGTCACCAAGCAAGAACTTGTTCCTAAGCAGCAGGACCAACAGGAGGGACAAGTCTGGGCCATCACCCCAATCCCTCAAAGGCAGAGGGCAGAGAACCTGCCTGCTCTACCAGCCCCACACATACTATAAACAAAAATCACCCAGGAAATTGAAGGCCTTGGTTCTAGAGCCCTTTCCAGCACAACAAGGTGGGAAGGTGCCAGGAACCAACCCACTCTGATGCTATTAGAGGGCCAGGCAGCAGGACCAAGTTCAAGCTGAGCTCAAACAGCACTGGGTAAACCCAGTTTTGATACAATATATATGCTAGGTAGGGTGAAATAGTTACCAGCTTCTAGTCTTGCACAGTAATAATTCTTGTGCATCTCTGGCCTCCCTCAACCTTTGGGCTCTCCCTGGCTCACTCCTTTGTCAGAACATTTGGCTGCCAGGCTCCGCGCCTCACTGCCAAGTCATTTTCCTACAGACAGGCAGTGACTCTCCCACTTTAACACAAATCAATTAGTTTCCCATTCCTTGCCCAAACCTGTTTTACCTAGTGGCTGTTCCCAAACCAGACCTGGCTACCACTGAAACATAATAAGCACTTACCAGTTTTCCCTGAACCTACAGCCATACCTGAGAGCGCTTCCACTTGCCCATGTCAGAAACCATGTTTATCTCCTTTTTGGGGATCATGAAGCTCTGCTGGAGGGGAGGAGCCATCTCCTCCGAGGTGCCTGGGAGATGCAAGAAAGAGGTAAAGTAGAGGCAGTGAGAATTAGCAGTCCTCTAACCTTCTTTTCTTAGAAATCGTCATTAATTTCCCAGGAGGCAGCAAACAAAGCCATCCCAGCCCGCGCCATTATCTCACCAAGTCCTGCTCACCAAACAGTATTCTTAGTCCCTGGAAACATTCCCCTAAGGACACTTCAACGCTTCAAAAGGCTGCATTATGTTCGTTTTCACCACTAAAGATGCATTTCCAATCCAGACAGAGAACTTTGCAGGAGCTAGCACAGACAATGTCCAGCTAGTTTCACCATTTCTGTCCAGGGAGGACAAGCCTCAGGTCATGCTGAAGCACTGAACTTCCCTGACAAGGGAACCGTGCCTTGTTTTTAGGGTGCTAAGCCTGAACTACATTCCCCTAAAAAGGACAACTCCTGCATAGACAAAGCAGGAGCGATTCAATAGATGGCAGTCCAGAGCCACAGCGCCCAGTCCAGCAGCGCTGGGCCTTGGAGGATGCTGGGACACAGCACCTTCCGGGTGGAAGCTACGAAGATCATCTAAATTTTAAAGCTCTCCCAGAGCCCAGGATGTAATATTTAATGTGCGTGCCAATTTTTAAAGCAGCTCTTCCCCTGGGCATCCAAACCATGGATCCAACCCCGCCATAAGGGTCACCAGTTCCCCAGGCTCTCCAGAGCTCTGCTCTCAGCCCACGGTCCTGCACCAGGGCACTGCAGAGCCAGAAACGCTCCACAAGGTTAGATGCAATTTGCAGTATGTTCCCATAAGCACAACTTTTAATAGCATGAGGCAATGTAGCAGACCGCTGTTAAGGAAACCGGATGCTAATGCGAATTCATGAATTCTATTAGAGTCACCCGGTTCATCATTTTAATCCTACAAAACCTGCAGGCGTTTGTTCGGTACCAGCCACCCTGGCAACACTTCAGTGACTGCTCTCCACAATCCAGTAAGCTCAGGCACTGGCTCCGTAACGTACACCACCAAACTGGAACTCCTTAAAACATGATGGGCTGCATTTACATAGCAAATACTACCCAGAGCATCAGCAGCCCTTTCCCTTTTCTGCAGCAGAGCAGCACTGTCTAACAGGCAGATCAGGGAAAAAGGAACCCAAAGTCCCAGGAACCACAGAGAATCTGCTGTAGACTTGTCACATAACCTTAGAAAGTCATTGAACTTCTCTGCCTGTCAAGTTCTCCGTCTAAGGACTAACGTAGTCTCATCACCTGCCTAGGGTGTTACAGTGTTTGGTTCATTCCTGTTCATAAGTTCCAGTAAAACCCCCAGATACGCGAATGAGAGGAACGATACGCGAGGGATTTAAACGAAAGACACGTGTACCCGCCTTCTGAAAATTCAGCAAACAACTCACAGTAATCAGCACCATGATGACGGCGCTGTCTTTTAAAACAGCTTATGACACGAACGCAGGGTAAAGCTCCAGAGTTGTGGTGTGAAAGGCAAACACCGATGTGTTTGTCAGCGCAGATGATGCGCTAAGACCCGAGATGTGGCCAGATGGCCACGGACCGTCCTGTCCCGGACGGCCGGGCCCCAGGTGCCAGTCCAGGCTCCGTCCGGTCACAGAACTCGCTTCGTCCCCGTGAGCTGGCTTCTCAGCCATCGCTTCCCCTGACACACGCTCTGCGCGTTTCCTCCCGCATGTTCAGTAAGACGCGAGGTCTGCGGGGGTTCCGATATTGTGAAGTGGATCCATGCGGAAAAGCCTAAGGGCAACGCGACGGGGAGTGGAGCAGAACAGGCCGGCGTTACGCCAGAAGCCGCTCCGACACCGGCGTCGCTTCCAGCCCGATGCTGGCGGTGCGGGAGCAGAGCCCGGAGCCTGCCGCCACACGGGCCTGCCGCCGCCCGGCCCGGCCCGGCCCGCAGGGCCGCGGGGGAGTTAAAGCCACCCAGGGCTCACCGAGGGGAAGCCGAGGCAGGGCAAGCGGACGGCAGAGCCCAGCCCCTGCCTGCTCCGGCGGCCCAAACTTCGGGCCCCCGGCTGCAGGGGCCGCCCCCCTGCCCGGTGCCAGCGGCTTCGGGCCCCCAGAGGGCTGGACACCACCCCCCGGGGCTCCAGGGCCCTGTCGTGACCGCAGCGGCTCCTGCCGCATCGCTGCTACCGGACCCGGCTCCCCGGCCGCGCTCCCCAGCTACGCGGCGGCCCCCACC
>VXAL01009205.1:37063-70286 GCA_013399475.1 Chauna torquata
GTAGGGGCCCGGCCCCACGGCCCCGCCGCAAGGGCTGCTCCTCCTGCCGCAGCCGGCTGCTTCCAGGCGTTTAGGAGGGGCAGGGGAGGAGGGGGCACCGCGGGGCCATGCCCAGAGGCGGCGGGCACAGGGGCTTTGGCCTCGGTGCTGGCAGGAACCCGGCGCTTCTCCCTGAACCGGGAGACGAAACGCGACCTCCTGGGTTGGGCCGCTGAGGACAGCGATCGGGGCACGCTGCGAGCGTGCTTCTCCTGCACAAGGATCCCGGTGACAAGGAGCAGAAGGCGCCAGGTGTCCAGCAGGAAAGCGCTGAGAGCACTGCTCTCAAGGGGCCTTGAAGGCATTTCTCAGAGCGGCTTGGCTCTTTAGCGTGCCTGGAGGCAGCGCGGCATGGTGGAGCGTTCATCAGAGCTGTCAGAGATCACGGGCCTGAGGCTGGATGACAGCAGGGGAAGTGGATGCTGTCCATGGCTGGTCAGGGGTGAGGGAAGCCCAGGAAGGAGCTAGCTGCAGCTCAGCCCTTAAAGCTTGCCTTTCCCTGCAGGCACGGAAGGCTACACAGGCGGCAGAGCTGTCAGCCCCATGCCTGGTCTTAACTGTTTATTGCAAACACTGACAGATCCCAGGGGAGGAGGAGGCAGCAGCGTGAAACGACGTCAGCTACGTGATGGATTCACTCCCTGACACACTTTCTCAGGGCCAGGCAGGGCTGACTGTCTTAGGGCTTGAGGGGGCTCCAGTTTCCAATTTAAAAATAAAAGACAAACCCCTGTAAACCGACACTAACTGTTATGGCCGTGCTGGAAATCAGACACTGCTCTGAAATTCCTCCTAACCCCCAGCACCAGGCTGCAGGTGGATTTCCCACCAGCTTTGCAGGCTCTGGAAAAGGTCATCTGCTGAGTTGGAACATGACTTGGGAGCAGTGCCAGCCTGCGAGCTGGCCATGCCTGCATGCCCCACTCTCTGTTGGTGTTCATTTTCCCTGTTGCTTGTGGGGAAAAAGTGGGCTATTTGCTGTCTTTGCTGCCAGCTGCCTCCTCTGTTCAGCTGTGATCTCTGTTCCTCCTCCCACCAAACACTTGAGTTTGACTTCGAACCAAACAAGCAGACGACATAAAAGAGGAAAGATACAAATCCACGCCACATTTTAACTTGCGGTGTTTTCAATTAATTTGATTTGGGATTTTCCTGGTTACCCCAGGGAAAATCTGAATGTTTGCTAGGAATCATCATACTTGATCTTAGGTACGTTAAAGCCTGCTGTTGTTTCCCCCTCAGTTGATCAGACACAAAAGGTGGAGGTAATATTCCTTATAACTGCACGGTTCTGTTGTTGCCCTGCTTTGGAGATACCTTTTTACCTTTTTTTTTTTTTTTAAAGGGTTGATGGCCCAGAACTCCCCCCAGTCTTGCAATAACGACCATATCTGCATGGGGGCGAGGGTAGTAAGAAATCACCTTTAGCCCCAAACTGAAACTGCTCCTGTTTCCAGCTAATCCACCCACAGTAATGCAGTCACCGTCCAGTTCCTGCTGGACAACTGTTCCCATCCAACACCCTCTGGCCACCTTTGCCCAAGCAAAGGGACTAAATTCCCCGTCACCTGCAGAAGTGCTTCCTGCAGCTTGTCCCCCACGGTGACAGCCCACCATACTGCCTGCTTCTAGGACATAACTTGGTGGCTCTCCTGTCTGGAGATGTTCTGGTTTCTCTCCCAACGGCTGCTGCAGTTTCACTCCAGGCAGCGGCTAAGGGAAAAGCCCCTCCTCGCTTCTGCACGCTGAGGGAATGACGTGCCCAGCACCTTCACTCCTGCCATGGCTGGAGGCCCAGAACTACTGATCGAAGAGAGATCAGCAAGCACCAAATGGGCAACGCAGGGCTAACGGTCAGTGGCTGAGGAAGGGCTTCCTGGAAAGGTGCCTTCATGGCATTTGATGCAATCTGACGGTCTGATTACCCCCGGCTCTCCCAGGCCTGTGTCCGGCCTTGAGCCCTCTGATCGGAGCAGTCATGTGGCAGTTTGCTAATGAGGTGACGCCCTGCAGGGGAAGCACATTGTCAGGGGGAAGAGGAAACCGAGACAGGCCGAGGGAGAGCTTTACGATCATTTCTGTCCTCTCAGCCATGGATAGGAAGCAGAAGCAAGCAGAGAAGGTACAGTATCCCCGCACCGCCATGATTAACCCCCTTCATTTCTTCCCAGCCCCTCTCCTTTCATGCTGCAGTAATTCCCCCTTCTCTTGTTTTTAACCTTCCTTCCCCAGCCTTGATCCCATAGTTCTTACCAGGTCCTACAAGGAGCATAGAGCATTTTCTCTGGGGGCTCAGCACTGCACAGGAGGCTGTCACCTTGCAGATTTAGCTCTTTTTCTTCTTCTTCTCTGTGCTTAACTCCTGGGAGGTGGGGACTGGGGACATTGCCTTGGAAAGCAAAGGGCATGTTCTCACTGGCTTTGCATCCTCAGTGCACTGACGATGCAAAGTCCAGAGTCCTGTAGAAGAATGTGTGGTATGGTGCTTTCTAAGGCTTTCATTCGCTGTCTGATCCCTGGAGCCTGTTGACATCAGCCACGATTTCCTGAACAGCTCTCACTGATCTCTCTCCAAAGGTTCCTGTAATTTGGCCAGTTCCATACTGGTGCAACTGGATAGAGGTTCTTCTAATATAGCTGGGTGCTCCACTAACCGGGAGGTTCACCAACACGAAGGAGCATTGCCCCAGGGCCAACACATCACAGCCAGTCCTTCCCTGACCATCACCAGTGATAATACTAGCCCTGGCCAAAGCAGGGAGGGGGGGGTTAATCCTGCCTCAGACTTGGCTCACCGTAACTAAATTCTGCCTCCTCAAAGCCTAAAGGGTAGTTTGATTTGACAAAAGGGCTCTGCTTAACTTTCTGGCCTTATGCTGTTAGACATGAAGCAATGAAACAGGTTCCGACTACCTAAGATGAAATTTCTTTCACGATTTACTTTGTTCCTGCTTACCGTGGGATGGAAGAGTTTGATGTTGTCAAACACATGGAGCCACTCAGCTGGAACATGTCCAGACAGTGGGAGATTTATCATTATCCTGGCAGTGTTTCCTCTAATGAGATGAGAATCAGGATCTTGGGAGATTAAGTTTCTCTTTGGCAGTTTTTCTGGATGTCCTACAACCATCTAAACTAGAGATTGCTAGAGCATGCGATCAGTAGACCTGTGCCTTGCATTGGTGCTTTGTGTGCTCTGCTCCCATGCTGAGACATCTGGGCACCTTCAGAGTCTGGGATGGAGACTCCCACATCCAGGTTGTTTGCTATCTCACACACAGCATGGCGGGGGGAAGTTTTGTCTCGACATTTGCTCTGTGCTTTACAGGCCAGGCCCTACGGCCTACTGAAGCCAACAGCTTTAGGCAAGATCCCAGGCAGATTCCTACTTCATCAAGAAGCATTGCCTCATCTCCCCGTGCCGCCGCTCCAGCAGACACTGGACCGTTACCTGCTGACTCTGCAGCCCATCATCAGCGAGGAGGAGCTGAACCACACGCAGGAGCTAGTGGCTGAGTTCTGCAAGCCAGGAGGCGTTGGGGAGAGGCTGCAGAAAGGCCTGGAGAGGAGAGCCAAAAAAACAGAGAACTGGGTAGGTCGGGACTCTGGCCCCAGGCTCCTATTAGGGAGAGAGGCGGTCTGATGCATACCTCTCCAGTGTCCTGGCTGTATCCACTGGGACCTGTGTTTTTTTGGCATCATCTTCACAACCAGCCTGCTGCTGACCTCCCTGAGCTGTGCAAGCTCCTCAACAGGACTTGAGTGAGCAGAGATTTACAGAACAGGGAGTCACTGCCCCTGTCTGTGGCTGCTGAAGCTCTTAACCCTTAACCTGTTAGCATATGGGAGCTGCCCTAAGAAGTTGAAGAAAATCCTCTGCTCGAGCCCTGCACCAGGAGCCCCCACTGCCTCACTCTGATCCCCCTCTACCATTCCATATGCAAAGCATAAAACCCAAACAGTTTGTTTGCAAAGTGTGGGGCAGAGCAGGGGACAGGGTGCTGAGAGCTTTCAGCTGGGCTTGGGTCAAACAGCAGCAGACACCATGCCTGCATGTTGCCTTTCTCCATCCCAGCTCTCTGACTGGTGGCTGAAGACAGCTTACCTGGAGTATCGCCTGCCAGTCGTGGTTCACTCCAGCCCAGCTGTGGTTTTACCTAAGCAGGATTTTCTGGATCGACAAGGTCAGCTCAGGTAAAGTCTTTTTCAGCCTTCTCCTGGGCTTCAGATGGGATTAGCTACCTCCGCTGGACACGGAGGAGGGGGTTCAGGCTGATTGGGAAAGGGAGTAATTAGCATGTGATCACTCAGTTTGATAGCCTGCGCATGCTGCGCAAGAGAGCTCTACAGGTAAGGAGAGGGTAGTACGCTGTAAGGAAAATCCTGGTTGCACCAGACTGAATATCTCACTAAGGCAGAAAACTGAAGAGTCCAAGGGACTCAAAGCCTAAGTTTTGGTCTTTGCTTTCCCACAGATCTTCACTGCATGGTGGCCAATTCACTGTCTGGAGCCATTGTGAGGGTATATCTGACATACTAAAGACTAGAAGGCACTAAGATTGTGTGCACAGTTAAAGGAGGCATAAAAACTAGCCCAGCTGTGTAAGGGTGACCACAGAGAAATGCCTCTGGAGTTCCCTAGTTCTTAGGGATGGGGGAGCCTGCTGCAGGGACTGTCATTCAGACTGTTCCTGCAGGGGACCGTACCCTATTTTGTTATTTCACTTGTGGATTTATGGCTTGGAAAACTAACAGTCACCAGCCCCTCTCCATCCCCAGCTGCTTCTTGCAATCAAACCCTGCCATTTGTTTGGCTCCCTTTTGCCAATGAGCACCAGTGTCCCCCAGCCAAGACCAGCCCACTGCTGCCCCTGTGCATTCAGCAGATTGTCACTTGTTCCTGAACCAGCCTCTGATTCATGTCCTCTCTTCCTTGTGGGCTCCCTTTAATTTTTAACCACCACCACATGCGTGTGTTTCAAACTCCATCTGCAAAACTTTAGCATTGACCTTTACACAGGAATACCTTTTCCACCATTACAAGTCATCACTGCTCCCTGCAGATCACAAGTGCCAGCCAGCGGAGCAGTGAGGGTGAGAACACATCCTCCGTTCTACTCCCTTGGGTACACCTGACCAAGGTTGCAGAGGCTAAGCCTTACAAGGACAGTGCAAGATTAGACAAACATCTTTGAGAGCTCTTGCTCACATTCATTCTTAGTTATCTGAATAGAAGATAAGATTTGGAGCACTACCAGTGCTCCAACCAGTGGAATGGAACAGCTGCATGATAATCTAGGCTCCCATGTAAAATACAGTTTAAAAGTGTGTTTGTACATTTTGTGACTGCATAAAGAAGTTTGACAGCATGGCTCGAGACTAAAGCTTCAGATACCAGAAGGCAAGTTTAGAAAGTGTTCTTCAATCCTCAGTCTGGCAACACTGCTGACTGAAAAACTAGTCGACTAACAAACCTCTCCCATGTCTCCCTGAAGCCCTAACTCTGCACCCAGGCTGTTTGTTCCCTGGAATGGAACACAGGCTCTCTCACTTGTGTTTCCCAGCTGTTTTACTTCCTCAGTTTTTTTCCACTAAGGCTGGGAAATTTTCATTGAAAACTACTTTGGAGAACATGTGTTTTATTTGTTTAACAGCCCTTAGGTTCTTGGAGTTACTTCATTTGATCTTTACGAGGGAGGGGGAGGCTGAGCAAATCTAAATGACGCTGCCTGCAAATGCCAAGTGCTCCTACCACTTTAAAGCCTTTGAAGCTCAGCTGACTGCAACCTCTTGCCACAGTGACCTTCTGCCTCCTTCCTCCCATGCACGGGTGGGAGCTCCCAGGTCAGAGAAGGTCCAGCTGTCACTCCCAAGCTAAACAGTTTGATGTGGCTTGTCACAGCCTCCCTCCCTGCTGGGAGCTGACATTAGCAGTGTTCATGTTGATCCTAGTAAACACAGCACCTCAGTGCCAGCCTGCAGCATACCTGCATTTGTTTCAGATCCTTTGTTGCCAGAGGAATGCTCTTAGGGTTGTATTAGCAGCAGAACACTCATCGGGTAGGAACTACATCAGCACTGATGAGTCTTGGATACAGAGAGAGACTGCTGTGGCTTAGCTTGAAACTCAGAGCTGGTCCCTGGCCAGGGAAAAGCAGAAGTCCCCTTTTCTCACCGATGTTTTAATGCCAAGACTCAGAACTAGGATGTGACAAAAATCACATCTCATCAGTAGAAAATTCTGCTGTTAGAGGGTCATTTATGCACCCGGACTATGCCTTTTTTTTTTTTCCCCAAATTGTCCAGAATTCCCTGGTTATATAGTAACATTAAAAAAAAAAGCGCTGCATAGTTGGACTATCCAGCAATCTCAAATCACAACCCGAGAGCAGCTGTAACAGCTAAGCAGAGATGGACACAACAGGGGCTTGGCAGAAAGGCTGAACTTCCTACAGAGCAGAGAGAAGCTCTGCTGATCCTCCTCATCAGCTAACCCCTCAGCCCCAGATGCTCTGTGTTTGAATCTCAACTTGTTACTACATTTCATATTTTTCCAGGTTTGCTGCCAAGCTGATCGAGGGCATCCTAGACTTCAAGACCATGATTGACAAGTGAGTTAGCAACCCTCCAGACTTCTCAGGTGTTCCTTACTGTCATAGAGGGGCTGGGCCTAGTCAATAAATCTCCTTTCCAAATAGAAAGCCAAGAGAAAACAGCACATATTTGAAAAGAGATATTGTAATCAACATTGCTGCTTACTGCCAAGGTCACCACCGCTAGAGAAGAGCGAATTTACTTTTCTTTCTTGATGTTCGTTGTTTACCTTAACGCGCTCATTGGCATGCGTACATGCTCAGAGGGATTGAGCTCGACAGTCTTGTGGAGTTAGATACTTCCGTTTGCCCACAGAACAAGTTACAGCTCAGGCAGCAGGAATTTGTCTCTCTCCTTTTGGGTTTCTGGTATTTCTCATCTTCCAGCTAGCTTTGGAGAAACTTGTTACTCCCTACCCCCTCTCTTCGGAGAGAATCTCTACTGAACATGCCTTATTTATGTTCCCAAAATAGCATTTGCCAACACATTACCACCATCACACCTTTACATCCAAATTCAGACAAGGCTCAGGGCCAACCATGAAAGAGATAGTTGGAATACGACTGCTGAAATGACCGACTGAGGCCCAGTCCAGTTCATGAGTCATAGCAGATCAGACACTCATCACCCTAGACTATAGCTGAAAACCTCATTCTGCCATTTTATTGGAAACCATACTTCTCTGCAGACAGCATGGTGTATGCTAAGCTACATAGGAGGCCCGCAGATGTGTTTTTCTGCTGTTACGGAGGGGATGGTGTTTTTCCCCTTCTGAAATGAAAGGCCAGCAGACACTTTCTGTACTCCCTGCTAAGAAAGTTGGTAGGAATGGGGAAGAATTTTTTTATTTTATTTTTACACCACCAGCACCCACACGATTAGGTTGTGCGGGAGGGGGTGATAGTGGCTGCATGGCTGATCCTGTGCCTGTCTTGTTTGGGGAGCTCAGGTTTTCTCACTGCTCTATTTTCTCTTCCCATCATTCCTTACCTTGCTGTGTCTCCAGTGAGACCCTCCCAGTGGAGTACATGGGTGGGAAGCCCCTCTGCATGAACCAGTACTACCAGATCCTCTCATCCTGCCGCATTCCCGGGCCCAAGCGGGACTCCATTGTCAATTACGCCAAAGGCAAAAAGCAGTCCAGACACATCACAGTGGTTCACAACTTCCAGGTACGGCAGCTCCTGGGCTTTCAAGGCTGTTTGTTTAGATGCACGCGTCCCTTTCAGCAAGCTGTGCTGCTAGAGAAAAGGGAACAAAGTCTCGGCCCACAAGGTTTGCCTTGCCAGGGATACATTCCCACTTCCTTTATCCTCTTTGGCCTTAGCTGGACACCAGTTGGGATTGCCGTGCGTGAGCAAGGGATGAGGCAGAAAAAAAGCTCTCTTCCTCTGTTTCTTGTGCCTGCAATTCCTGTCTCTCAAAGCCCAGACTTAGGAAATTGGGTCTCAAATTGGAAACTGCAAGTGGAAATTGGTAAGAAATTCTACCACAGTGGGCGAGTCTAAGAAATGGGAATTCCTCATGTGTTTTGGCCCTCATTACTGTGGTTTCTGAGCTTCTGGACTGTATTTATGTCCTGCAAGGGAGACTGGACTTGAGTCTCAATTCTGAACGTCCTTCAGAAGTCTGCTTACAAGCTGAGTTCTTAGATCAGCTCTTACCTCCTGAGAGTGGCTGCTCCCTGTTTCTGCAGCTGGACTTCCTTCATTTTTTATTTCCTTGTCTGCTCTTCTCACCTTCAGTTCTTTGAGCTGGATGTTTACAACAGTGACGGAAGTCCCCTTACCACTGACCAGCTCTTTATTCAGCTGGAGAAGATATGGAACACCTCCCTCCAAACAAACAAAGAACCTGTTGGGATCCTCACCACCAACCACCGGAACAGCTGGGCAAAAGCCTACAACAACCTTCTGAAAGGTCTGTGCAGCCCCTAACGTGCAAGTATTAACAAATACCACAAATGTCTGAATACTAGCCTCCCAACTGTGCTCTGCTCAGTTCTTTCCTTCGGAAGGCTTTTGGAAGCTTGTTCTGAGCAGATATGTGAAATTTCCACCCCAAAGAAGCAACCTGATTTCATTGCAGAATGTTCCCATATCTGTTTTAGAAGGTACACAGGTGAAGTCTGAAGCTTGGTGCATTAGACCTCAAATCCTTAAGTTTGTTGCCTCTTGCAAATGGGTGGGATGTAAGAACCATGACAATAGGAGGGTGAGTGCAGCACACCTGCATCTGTAACAATCCAACCGCCTATAACTTCAATAAGTGTATAATCCCTAAATGACAGATACTGCACTGTGGTACAATGGGGGTCCAACACCACATCCTTCAAACCTTCTCTGTCCAATTCCAATCTCTGTCCCAATTAAAAATGCAAGTTTTTCAACTCCCCTTTCTTATTTGCTGTTCCTTTTCTCTCCCAGATAAGACCAACAAGGAGTCTGTGCGTACAATTGAGAAGAGCATTTGCACTGTCTGCCTTGATGCGCCAATGCCACGGGTGTCCGAGGACATCTACAAGAGCCGTGTGGCTGCTCAGATGCTGCATGGTGGAGGCAGTCGTTGGAACAGCGGGAACCGATGGTTCGACAAAACCCTTCAAGTAAGTGCTGATGCTCTGAAGATTTCGAAGACATGGATCTGATGGAGATGCTCTTTCCTGAGATTATAAAGGTCCAACAAACCCCAGAAACCTTTTGCAGGAAAGTCTCTAATACCAAGAGCATGGAGAAATAGGGGAGACAAAGCATGGAAGCTGACAGCATGAGATCCTTTGGTTTCCCTTGCCATCACCACAAGCACTCATTCCTGCTTCAGGGACTTTTCATTTCTTTTGCTGCCTCTGCCCACGCTTATTCAGTGTAGCTATTCTTTGTGTTCCTTGTAAATCAATTTTCTGCCTGTGGTGAACAATGCCTCTTCTGCTTGGAGGCAGCCCAAACATAGGGAGGTCTGTTTCTTGTATTTTGCCTAGGCTTGTCACTTTTCCTGTTTCTGCCAGAAACTGCCCAGTTTGGGGGGGGGGGGGGGAGAGGGGGGGTGTCCGTCTTCCCTCCTCTCTTCAAACATCAGCTGCCATCCCACAGCATCCCTCTCATCTCTTCTCTGTTCAGTCTTGTCAAGAGCCTTCAAGAGCAGCTGCTGTTCAAGCTCCTCCTTTATTAGTTGATCTATCCTGGTTCACAGATTGTAGCAATGGTGCTTTAGAAGACTGTCATATCTGCTGAGCTCTTCATGTTTTCAGTTATTTTGTTCCTATTTGGAACTCCTCATTAATGGGATAGAGCTTAGATGTTTCAGCTAATTGCAAAGTAAGGCTAAGTCAGCACATGGTGATATTATTCCTGTATTATGTGTACATCCAAATAAATCAAACCCATTGAACCACTGTGTATTGCCAGGGCACCGAGCACACCAATATACCTACCAGGCACACTCTTAGCCAGTTAATTTTGGAAAACTGTATAACAGTGGTATCAGATCCTTCTAGACCTGCTGAAAGACTTCTATTGCTAAATGAGACCTGTTACCTTTCAAGCATGCAGGAATAGGATCATTGTCCATTCTGATACAGAGCAGTGAGATACTAAAATCTCTCTCTAGATAGCTCCTGCTTCACACGCTGGATGTCTGTCTTCAGCACTGTCCTTCATGCTCTCTCATAGTTCATCATCGCTGAAGACGGCTCCTGTGGTCTCATATATGAGCATGCTCCCTCAGAAGGCCCACCCATTGCTGCTCTTCTAGATCACATTGTGGAGTACACGTGAGTCCTACCTCCTCTACTTTTCCTCAGCTTTGGAAAGAGGTTTTAAACCACCCGTGTCCCCAAGAACATGCCTCTTCACAGCTCACACACCAAGAATTTGTTCTGGAGCAAGGGTATGGTATGCTAATCAGTTATAGCAGTTCTTGCATTTAGGATGAGAATTGAGTGGCCAAGCTCACACTGCTTCCATTCTTAGGGAGTGCCACTGTTCAGAGTTAACGGGCCTTTTGCCTGGGAGAAGTGTTCCTTTTGGGCAGAAGGCGCAGAAGAGATTTCACTCGTGCCCTTCAAAAAACATTGCAATGGCACCATGAAGAATATTTCAGCATGTGGCAGATGTCACAAGGTGCCCGGGCAGGTCTCCTGTGCATTTCTACACAGGTTCTGCTGTGCTTAGCTGAGCCTCGAATCAAAGGGCTGGTTAAACAATCATTTCTCTAAGCAGGAAAAAACCCGAGCTAGTGCGATCACCAATGATTCCTTTGCCAATGCCCAAGAAGCTGCGATTTAACATCACTCCAGAAATCAAGACTGACATAGAGAAGGCAAAGCAGAACCTCAACATGTAAGTATAAAGCACTGGAGAGGTCTGGTGAGTGACTCTGGGAGTACTCCATGCCCCCATTTGAAACATGTCAGCCTTCCCCCACTGCAGCCAGGGAGTTTTCCAAGTGACTTCTTGGGTGAACATCATCGAACCTAGCTGAAAAGCACGCTAAAGCCACTTGCCAAGAGCAAACTCAGAGGTGCTGAAAAGGGGCAATTGCTTATCCATCCTACTTTACTGAGAAAAAGCAAGACTTTAGTGGATCCAGCTAGGGATACCAGAGTATACACACAGACATAAGTCCATCTAACTCAGTGCAGATTTTCAGCACTGGCCAAAGAAGTTCACCTCCATGGTGCTGTCTAAACAAGTCCGTGTGTGATGGAGCTCTCAGTCTCTGCATAGATCAGATCCAAGTAGCCTGTTCTCTCTCAGCCTCATGAAAGCCAAGTCCATACCTTTATGTTACAAAAACAAGCAGCAGGTGAAGGAACACTTCTTTCTTTCCTTGCAGAATGGTCGAAGACCTGGATGTCAAAGTCATGGTCTTTCACCAGTTTGGGAAAACCTTTCCCAAGTCAGAGAAGATAAGTCCTGATGCTTTTATCCAGCTGGCCTTGCAACTAGCATATTACAGGTAAGACCAGATAAGAGCTTTTCAGCCTCTTCACCTTCAGGCTCAAATATGTGAGCTTGATAAAGGTGTCACAAACAAGTCTTTAGCAGGCTGTTATGGCCTGATTCCTAAGCCCTCTGTTTTCCTCATGCACTGGGGCTGAACAGCAAATCTCACCTGTGGCAGGTGCCAAGCAACAGGTGAGATGTGCCCCTCTACACATGTACAATTCTAGTAAAGAAGCATTAGAGATCAGCTGTCAATGGGACACGCACACAGTCTTCCTCCTCCCCCCCAGTTGTTCTGCTTTACAAGAGGCCGTGCCTCCCAGGACAAACTCACTTCTATGACTTTCTTCTGTCTCCCAGGATGTATGGCCATGCCTGTGCCACATACGAGAGTGCCTCGCTAAGGATGTTCCGTCTGGGCCGCACAGACACCATCCGCTCCACTTCTATAGACTCTCTTAAGTTTGTGCAATCAATGGACAGCCCTGACAAATCGGTGAGGATCTCAAAGGAGTGGAGTGAGAGGACTCCACTACAGAAAATAAGAAAAGCTACTTATTTGGCTAACGCTATGTCAGCTGGTTTCAGCTAAGCAGAACTGCACCTGATAGGAAGTGAAGCTAAAACATAGCTTGGAGTATATAGTTACACACCTTGGGTTTCATTTGGCTTTCCTTTCACATGTACTGAAAGCTAGGAAAATGACATGTGAACATCTCTAATTCTACCACAAAGAAGTCTCTCCCATCTAAAAGTCTGTTTAGCCATTCAAATTAAGTTCTACTACTGACGGATGGAGAACTCCATTCAGAATGATGTAACATAGCCAAACAAAATAATTTAAAAATTAACATTAGTTTAGTACAGACACACAAGGGAGAAATGACTCCATCGTACAGGAACAGCCAAAATGAGGTTATCCATTCTGTAGAAAAGCTAACAGACAGATTTGTGTATTCTCCTCAGGACCAGGAGAAAGCAGACTTGCTGAGGAGAGCTACCCAGGCCCACAGGGAATACACGGATATGGTAAGTGACCTCTATACAACTATGGTTGGGGTTTTACACATTAAATGAGGGTTCTGGTTAAAGATGAGAGCTAAAGAGCTTTATCTCCGCGGCATAGTGATGCGGCCACTAGTGCATAAGGCTAATGATGACCTGACAGTGCTCTGTGCCACTGACTGAATGCCTTCTCTCTAGCTAGCTGTTTAAGTGCCCCTTGTGACAGGCCAAAAAAAAAAAAAGAAAAAAGAAAAAAGCTTTGGTCTTCACTGACATTGTTGCTTGTAAATGCTACAGCTGCATGAGGACCCCTTAAACCAGAGGAAGCACATAGGCAGGAACTGTAAGGTTGGTTCCACTGGTGTGTTTAATTTCAGTCTTTCCAAACAAGACTGACTATTGGTCCTAAACACAATATCCAGTTTTCTTCTAGCTTTGTAGATTTAGAGATACTTAGAAATGTTTTGGATTTTTCCCCTCCCAAAGTTGATAGTGTTGCTCACTTTCCTGCTAGACAGGCTCTCACCTACTCTTCCCTCCTCACAGGCAATAAGGGGGAATGCAATAGACCGCCACCTCTTAGGTTTGAAGCTTCAAGCTATTGAGGACCTAGTGAGCATGCCTGAACTGTTCATGGATACAGCATATGCTGTTGCAATGCACTTCAATCTCTCAACCAGCCAGGTAGGTCTCATTCGAACAAAGATGGAAGTGCTCTCTTCACTGCATTTCTTCCTCATCCCTTTCTATTAGAAACTAATCTTCATTTAGGGACAGAAAATTTTAAGGCTGCTACCAATCCCATTAAGCTGGGAATCTGATCTGACAGCTGCCACAGTCCCTCTCAACCCTGTAAAACACCAGTATAACCAATCCTGTGATCACCAGAAGTGTTTGGTGTCTACCTGCAAGTGATATCAATTGGCACTAGATGCCAAAATAGCTTTATGTTCATCTACTGTGCTTCTTACTGAAAAATTTCTGCTTGTGACTTGTTACAAGCTTGTACTGGGGAGAAATTCTCCTTCGTGGAGGCACAGGAAATCACACTGCTATGAAATGGCAGAATCCAGCATGTGCGTGCTAGAAGGTACGTCTGACCGAAAAGGCCCTCTTTAGGGCATTTTCAAGAGATGGCAGTTTCTTCTACTGTTGACACAACTGTTAGCATTTGATAGCTGTATTTCTGTCTGGCTAGTTAGGAGTTTAATTACATTGTCTCCACAGGTCCCAGCAAAGACAGACTGTGTGATGTGTTTTGGTCCTGTGGTTCCAGATGGCTATGGAATTTGTTACAACCCAATGGATGAACATATCAACTTCGCAATTTCAGCATTCAACAGCTGTGCTGACACAAATGCAGCTCGCATGGCACACTATCTTGAGAAAGCACTGCTAGACATGAGGATCTTGCTCCAATCCACTCCTAAATCCAAACTGTAAGAGGCAAATATGATGCGAAGTCCCCAACTAAAGGGGCTGTCCCTCATGCACTGCAGTTCCCAGTTGCTCAGAAGATGATTGAGGGGACAGCTTACCCTGACTGGAACCTAGAAGGGCATCTACCATTTCTTTTCAGCAAGACATTACAGAATTGTCATCCACAGTTATTAGACTGTGTGGTGAGAGGAAACATTGTCTTAAGCCAAAGTGGAACTGACTGGTCCTCTCCCATCAAAGCAAAGTGCACCTTCCTGTCCTCAAAGAGGACTGAAATACAATCTTTTTATGGAACTTACTGTAAAAGAATATAGAAAGCACAGTCCTTACCAGTATCTAAATCCATCTGGTGAGGAAGGTAGTTCTTCTCCAGGAAAAGCAGGGAATGTTTATGATAAGATGGAACTACTGTAAGACCAAGCCTTTTTCTGGTTTAGTCTTCTGAAGAGTGCAGCATCTTTGAAACTTGTCTGAAGATTTTTCTTATATTCTAGCAAAACATCACCATTGAACTTTGGCAAGGGGGAGAAAGAAGTTCTTAAGTCAGAGCAGACCCAGTCTTGTTAAGAATGCACTGTACTGCTTATCCCAGGCACTTGATCATTACATGCTTTACAGGCCTGGGAATGTTCCCTTCCCCTCATTTTAAGATGCTGAGATCTCCTTTCTGTTGCACTGACCCGACTAACAACAATATATCACTCACTACAAGCTAAGGTAGTTTTTTTGTTTGCTTTGTTCTGGGCTTTTGTTTAAGCTTGCTGTTGTGGGCCTAGCCATTCATCTTCAGGCTCAGTGTAAAGCCCCCGCACCGCCCCCCAAAGAAAAAGCTTCTACAAAACTTCTCAAACAGGTTTTGTGAACTTTGGCTTTAGGGCTTTAGGTACCTTAACACTTGTGCAGATGAGAAGGGATTGCCTATGCATTTTAGCAGAACAGTTGCTTCATCGTACCTTTCTTTGGAATAGAGGAAAAGAAAGGGATGGTGACCTTCTGTTTACAAGTCAGAGGGCCACATGCCTATTCTCCCTGAGGGCACATATGTTAAATCTAATGTGGTTTTATACCTTGCTTTCAGAAGCCACATTTACGCATAACATGTTATGCTTATGTTGTGGATAAATGGGAATATTTCTGATCAGGAACTCGCAGAATACGTTCCTGGTTTTGGCCCACAGAAATCAAGTCTGTTCGAGCCAAAAGGAAATACAGCTGCAGAATATCCCTACTTTCACATCATTCTGCTTTAAAAAGGCACGAACACTTGAAAAGCAGGAAGAAAACTGAGAACGTGCAGGCACTTCAGATGTTTGTCCACTTTAGCAGCCATTGTTCCTGCAGTAACAGTAGAGCACCTTTTCTGCCAATCTTGGAATTTTTTTCTTACTGCAGTATTATTCAGATTTGTGCCAGCTCTATTCTGTGAAAGATAATGATCTTGCAATAGTGTTTTCATATTCGGCTGAAGTACTTAAGACAGTAAAAGATTATATAAAAAAACATTAACATACAATTTTAGCATAGGAACTTTTGTAAGCACTACTTCCAATGAATCTACCAGAATACAGGCTCTTTTTATTTTTATTCAGTAAAACTGTATGGTAATGAAGAATTCTAGTGCTATTTCTGCAACAGGAATTATTTTAATATTTAAACTTCACACCCTTCAAGATGTGACTGTTGGAATATCACCATAAACAAACAGCATTACAAGTTTGATGGCCTGTTTTGTTAGAGGAAGATATTTGATCATAATTGTTACTTTTATGATCATAGACTAGCAAGGAATGTGATCAAAGTGCCTTGGTAAACATATATGAGGAAGTTTGCACTAAACCAGTTTAGAGAAAAATATTCTAATCTGCTTCTTGAAAGACACATGCCTATTGCATTTTTTTCTGAAAGGATGTTATTTTAAAGCTTCATATATCTAAATAAACCTTAAAAAGAGAAATTTAACTGAAACTCACCTGCACAGCCAGTGATTGTATGAACTGCCACTTTCACATCATTTACATGGATTTAGTTGATCTTTTAGAAGAATCCTGAATGGAGTGTTTAAAAAAAAAAAGAAAGAAAGAAAGAAAAAGAAAAGAAAAACACACAGTGGGAGCACTGCAAACCTGTGAACACACATCCCTGTTCTGCTACTCCCCTGCTGTGAAGTAGACTGAACACTGCAAGAGGATACTTGGTATTATTAAAGTGATTGTAAATACTACATAAAAGACCACACCTGGCTTAAATAACATCTACATTCATGGAGCCTTTTAATTTGAAAAAAATATTTGTTTTGCCAAAGTAATCCTCCCCCCTGTACTGAATCAACCCTCCTGTGCTAGGGGATGAGTTACTTTTCCCTATCTGCAATGCCTTCAACCACTGATACTACAGTATTACCACCTAAGTATGTGCAACTGGCCCTTTTCTACTTCTGTCTTACCAGAAGCAAAGGGTCTCAAAGGAAAGTGCCTATCAAAGATTAAACAGAAGCATGCTCTGCTGTGAATATATCTCAGAAGACGGGATCGATCTATCCTGGATCTAAATTTGGATATCCCACTAGCTTCAGCAGAGCACAGCTGCAAGAAGCAGAGTATCACACTGAAAGACAAGATTCTTAAATCATTTTGTGCATCCTTAAGGACGTATGGAGTTGAAATTCAGATGAAAAACTCTTTTTTTGAAGTACTTGAAAGGACACTAAATTTTTTTTTTTTTAAAAGTCTTTTATTGTGCAGGTTCTAAAATGTGATAGTATTCCGATTCATACCTTCAATTTTTTCCAGCGTCAACTTACTGAATACTATTCTCCTCCCTGTTTTTGATTGTCTGATTGATTTAGTGAGAAATGTCCATAGTCTTAAAGCCACATTAAGTACAAGAAACTTAGCTTCTGGAAAAACTACTGACTTGGAACAAATAAAGAAACGCATAGACTGAGAACATTCAACTAACCCCTGGGGTATAAGTGCAATTTATGATACAGCCTGGTAGTGTTTGCATGCTTTGCTGATTAGCTGTTAAGTTCTGTTTTGATAGTGTAATCCATGTTGTGCAAAGTTTTGAAATGTTCTTCAAATAAACTGAAACAATAAACAAGTGCTACAAAAAGGCTTAAATCTCAGGCACTGCAGAAGTTACACTACCCTTATGGGAGAATGCTTATGTGTGGGGACAGCAAAACAGTGAACCATGACTTTCTGTCACCTTCCTTTTATTGTCTTAGTATCTCCATCCAGCCCTTGAGTACAGGGGAGGAACCTGAAAGCATGTGCTTGCAAAGCCATGTATTCCAAAGGAAATACTTCGTTTTAGAAAACTAGTGGCAGGAGACTTAGTACCAATATAGGACAGTAAGGCAGAGCTGGAATCTTTTTCCTCCACAGCACCATTTAGTTAAGAAAATCCATGGGATCACTAATGAATTTCTACCACCAAGTACTGCAAATATTTCTGGAAAAGTACAGCAAGAGTAGGCAGAAGATGCAGATTACAAACAAATCACAGAACATAGGAGAGTTTATTACCATGTCTTAAAAGAGCTCTTCTCCCTCTCTCTTACTCCTAAGCATTACTGTAAGAAGCCTGGGTTTGAAGGCAACAGGAACAGCTCTGTACACTATACTGCTCTCCATGAGGGGATGTCATCTCTTCCCTGTGCTCTAGTTCAATTGGTGCTTCCACCCAGTTTTTCCAGCTGTCTTTTGTAACAGCTTACAAGAAGCTGGGGAAGTGCTATCCACTCTTTGAACAATCTTCTTTAAGCCTTGTCCTTGGGGAAGAGAGCTGTGATCCCCCTTCTGGCTTTTTAAGTTAACTTGTAAGAGAGACAAGGAGAAAATAAGTGGTTTTGCAAGTAGTAAGTGATTAGTACCAGCTTTCAGACTCAAACATACAGTACCGCCATGTCACACAGCCTAACTGATGTCCTGCCCTAATTTTTATAGAGCTGTTTTTATGTCAGATTGAATGTCCTTGTGAAAGCTGTAAGATGCCTCTTTATTCTGATGCACCTTCAAAGCAGATCCAGTGCTCAGATCCTTCAAATGTTAACAGAAACAGGACTACTCATGTGCAGAAAAACTAAACAGTTCTTAAACTTGATTTGATGCAACTGAAAAACAGTTAGTTTACTACACAAAGCTACCTGAACAGAGAAATTTAAACAGCTTCATTCCTGATCTCCTAGATCAGGATTACTACTTTCTACAGTTAATACTCTGGTTGTCCAACAGTTTCTACAGCGGCCAACTCCCACTCCATATGAACACACAAATTCCTATGGCAACAGGCACAGATGAAAACAACAAAAAAAATCAAGGTGAACAAACATCTCACTCCAAGCAGCTTTATAATGCAGGAGTCTGTTAAAGTGAAGAGAGTAAAACAGGCAGCAAGACCGAGATGTGACAGTCATTTTACCTCTGCTCACATGACTGCATCGAAGGCACACCGATGACCTTTGAGCCAGTTCAGAAGTTGTCCTTTATCTGTGAAAGTTCAAGTCAATTGTGCTTTGAATAAATATTTCTCTGTAGTTACACTTGAACTGCTGCATTATATACTAGAAATACAGAAAGTGTCCATGCACAGCCCTGAAGCACGTTGAGTATAGCCCTTGCCAGGTTAACTCATGGATCACTGAAGTTGTAGCACACACAGATGGCAGGCACACTCCCACAGAGACACAGCATCCAGAGAGCTGACTGGCCAAACGACTCAAAATGGAAGAAGGATGGAAAGCAAAACTTGCTTGTAGGAGTTCGGCATTCAAGGTTATGCCTGCAGAACCCCGAACAACCCACCAAAACAACTGGTAGGAGTATCAGCTAGGATAAGCTCACTACTGAGTTCACATTTGGATTCTAACACGACTCTTCAGAAAATTCAAACAGTAACTGAGCTAGTTATTAGATGTTCACCTTGTTATTTGTTTACGGTTGTCACTTTGTTCATTTTTAAAAAAAATCCCTCCCTTAAGCTTTAACAAAAACAAAAAAATCCAGTGCCTAAGACAGAGACTAGCAACTGAATTTTGTAAGGCTTTGGGCTGACTCTTATTGGAGCATAGCATTGCTTATAACCAACGGTCTTTCTAGTGCCATCAGTAGCACACCAAGTACAACAACAGAAGCTGTACAGATCCCAGCAACCCTGAGGTAATAAAAGAATAAAGGAAGAGATGAAATAAACATGAGATATGTATGGTAATCTTGCCACCTAGAAGAGATTCTGAGAGACACCCTTGCTAATTACACACCAGGAGCAGCAGTGGAAAAAATATATATATCAGTGTATTTCGGTTTTCCTTTGTTTTACACACACACTCCCCTTAATGGAATCCGTGCAGGCTTCCCCACAGAACCATCACTAGTGTTAAAAATCAGATCTTTAGTGCTTTCTTTCTATCTGTACCAAAGTGCGGTTGGAATTGATTTTGATCTCCCAAACTGGTGGCAGAAAGGAAAGAAAACCTTTCTCTCCCTCCTACCTAGGTCACACCATCTTAGTTCCCCTCCCTCGAGGGATTTTTAAAAACTAAAAGCCCTAATTAAGCATGATCAACTGGAGATTAGTTTTGTCATCTTCTTCCAAAACAAAAAACCCAAACAAAAAGCAAAACAAAACACACAATGCCTCGCCCACCCCAAAAACAATAGCTCCATTTAAAAAAATAAATAAATAGTGTGTATATTTCATGCTGAAGAAAAAAAAAGTCACAGAAATGATTCATTTTTGGTTTTCCCTCCCCCAAACATGACACCAGGCATTTTCTCCCCCCTCCCCTGACGTAGACATGATGGTACATTCCAACCGGCAATGTGCATCTGTGTTGAAAATGAGTTTCTACTCCTGCACGGTCGCACATGCATCAGGGAGCATCCAGCTAGCTGCTAAAGCAGAGCAAAGGCTTTCAGGTTTTGGGTATGGTCCCTGCCTGTTCCTTTGGTCCATCTGTTAAAAGGCTCCTTGCTGCTCCCAGGTCTCTGCTCTTGTTTGTCTCCATCAATACACGCACACTGGTCCCTGCACCTCCCGAGTCACTGGAGCTTCGTACCCAGCTTGCGCTGTCTGTTTCTGCAACACCAAAACAGAGAGCAGGGTGAGAGCGGTAGCGCCAACCCCATCACAGTGTACTGTGGCAAACCAGTGGGCAAAAGACAGAAGGACTAAAGTAAGGCTCTGCGTAGCTCCACACAAAAAGAAAGCTGCCCCCACTATACTCTGCAGACAAGTCAGCCCTTCCTACTCCTTACGGTCCTAGAACAGCCACCATGTCTTAAGAGTGCACAAGCTCATGTGTATGTAAGATTATAAACACCTGCTTGCAAAGAACATGGGCTGGAGAGTTGAAATACTGACTTCTTATATGAAACACTAATCTCAAATGCTCCCCAATGCTCAGACTCACCTTGCAGATCTGGTAGTTAACTCACAACTTGGTGTTTCTTTATCCTACACTATTCTATCTACAGCAGCAATCTACATATTAGAAAATAAATTAATAACTGCATCTAACAAGTCAAACCAGCTACAGCTCTTACTCCCCTCAGATCACTTACCTTGCTTCTGCTCTTGTGACTGTATATTCAAACCACAGGATGTTCGGAATGAGGCTGGTGTCTCGGATTAAAAAGAACTCTGAAATTGGCCTGAAAATGGACAAGGTGGTGGAAAGGGAAAAAATAATTAGACTTTTCCCTCTACCACAATTTTGATCAGAATACAAAAAAACAAAACAAAAACAAACACACAGCATAAAACCTCGTCCAAACTTAACATTACTATTCTATCATCCTTCTGTCTGGGAAGAAGGCTCCTTGTGAAATTTAATCAAAGAAAAAAAATACTATTGTTTTTTCTTCCCTTATCCAACATTTCTGGACAACATTAAGTTTAAATGGCTTTGCAATCTCACTTGCTTACTAAACTGATTAAGAAATGCCTGTTCTGCTTGAAAAGTTACTTCTTGAACAATACTCTGCCACAGCCCACAACTTTAGTAGGGCCTCACAAACATGTTTCCTAAGTGTCCTCTCTCCCCCACCCCTATCAGGCAAGGGTAGGCAACTTTTTGTATAGGGATGCACAAGAAAACATGGAGGAACAAGTTATATAGCCAGACAACAGTTAGTACACAAAGCTGGAACAGAACCCATGGAATGGGATTCCCATTTCTAACCTCTATAGTGTGGCTCACAGAAGTTTGAACAACCCACAGAGTCAGGGCTTGCACAGCTACAACAGTTAAAATTTTAGAGACTGAAGTATTTTTCCACGTTTTCCTTCAGATGCAAGGTATAAAAACAAATTCAGAAAACTTTTTTTTTTTTTTTTGCCAGGGAGTTGTACTCCATCTGTGTTACCAGCTCATTCCAAGCAGCTCATCTAATGAGCAAAACAGTGATCCGAGAAATGCAGACTTGCAGGAGTAACAGCTTTACAGAATAGAGAGACTTACCATGCAGCTATCCTCGGGAAGAGAGGAGTTAGTATCTCTTGTGTGAAGGCAAACCAGGCTATGGCCATAATGCTTCCTGCCACACCTCCATATAAGACTTGGCTCCAGGTGTGGTAAAGCAAATAAACCCTGCAGTGGAAGAGAAAAGTCACCAGACAGGCTTTAAAGCAAGAGGAGGCATGACTCAAGGGCTGATGTTTCACTGGACCCTCCAAAGTTCTAACATCTGGAGGATAACTTGCTCAGAAGCGGATGTTTTACTTTATTTTTCATGAAAAAGCTGGCAAAAAAGTGGGGAAAACTGGGATACAAACTGTGTCTTCCCTGGTACAGCACTGGCAGCTTAGAGCACTTCTAGTTTGAGCTTAACTCAATAATCCTCTGCATTCTTCTTCACATATCTTTGAATTAGCTGAAGAACTGCTGCTGTTGGTTCCCTCAAGGGACTTCTCCAAAGCCAGCAGCAGGACAAGTCCCCTCCAAACCAACAAAGCTGGAGCTTAAAAACTTTTGAGAACAGACAGCATTTTTGTCTTGATTTTACAGCTCTCAAGTGTGACAACACAAAGGCTGCACTACTACTGTGACTGCAGCCAGCAAGCTGTATTAATGTTTGTTTTTGTTTTTTTTTAAGTTATCCCTGCACACAACCTACATGAGTCACACTCAAAATTCTTTTCACCCATATATCATCGCCATTAAGATCAACTTAGCTGACCTTCTACCTCGTACAGGCCAATGGATTTCCTCAAATTAATTTTTATTTGAATTAGACCAACCATCTTTTATGAGATTGTCTTGTCAATTTTAAAAATAACCAGTAATAAGGAATCAGCTCTAGTATTACAGTCAACTGTGCCAACAGGTAATTACTTCTCTGTGGAAAACATGGCCTTATTCCTAGCCTGAATCAGGTTTCCAACCACTGGAGCTCATTATATTATCTACTAAAGGAAAAAAAAATCATTATCAAAACTTCATTTTCTTTATTCATCATGTTAATATAACTAAATCTTGCCAGTCAAACAGCTATAAATGTCTTTATTAACCAATGCTCAAGCAAAACAAAATCATTTTGACCAACTGTAGCAATCCACGTGCTCGCTGGTGTGCCAAGGCATGGTGTGATGCTTTCATGATTAGTGCTGGAAAGAGGGCTAGGCAGTGAGGCTAGAGCATGGCAATGGAGCCAACAGAGAGTTGGTACAGGCTCAGCTGATCTTGGGTTTTATAAATGCGTCTGTGAAGCACCACACATGTAGCACCTTTGTTTGCTTATTTAAAGGGGCTCACGGCAACACAGCAACTTCTGCAAAGCTCTCAGTTGTACAATGCTGTCTCTGAGAATTAGATCAGAAATGCAGGATAAAGAATGACAGGTCTGCTGGCTGTTAAAGGCCACAAGGCTGTATGAGAGCATAAGACAAACAATTGCTCCATACCTACTATATGAGACTAGCAAAGCCACTGTGACGAGGCAGATGGACAGCACATGTCGCCATAGTAAATCCAGAAACCTCGCATTGTTTGTTTGGTGCATTCTGAAAGAGATGGAGAGCCATTAGCACAGTGGCAGGAAGCTGAGCAGTCCTCCTATCTATTCTCGCTATCTCCGATACCCTAGGAAAGCTCTACTGCAGGGGGTCAAGGGCAGTTCGATATCATCCCAGCATCAGTCTGTCCCACTGGCAGCAGTTAAAGAGAAGCCAGAAAGCCATACTTCTCTCTCCAACTATTATCAGTATTTGCTGTGATGGAAGGCAGAATGCTCGCAATTACCGCAACTGATGTGAAAGGCACGTGCTGAGCATATGCAACAGGGAGCAAAGACATCAGAGTCCCCCATCACCCAGAAAGCTAGGAGGAACTGAGAGTTTTGTTGTCCTGCACACTCAGAGCCACCAGACAGAGCCATGCCCCAGCGAGAATTTCAGAAAAAGCACAGCACACCACAAAAAGACGGTACTTGGTACGGGAGATGAACTAAAAGGTCATGCACGTGGGCAAGAAGTATTACCAAAAAGACTGCAGACAATCCCCCTGACAAAACTGAGTAGACACATGAGAAAGCAGCTCTTCTTTCCTCCTCCCTACTAACCCCCCCCATCCCCTTCCCTCACACTGGTAGATCATCATGGCTTATAAAAAGCAAATCGGGGGACCTGTACCCAGACAGGCATCAGGAGGCCACCCCTACCCTTCCCTTTTCAGGGATGGTAACCACAGTCCTACATTCAGATCCAGATAAACATGCTTCATCTGCTCTAGCCACAGCAAATTGTGCAGGTCCTCAGATTTAATTCTGCTGTGTGCTGAAGTGGCACAAAGCAAGCAAGCCGTCTATTTGAGGTGCTTCAATGTATTAACAGCCAAAATCTGACATTGAATTTTTACCTTAAATAAAGGAACAGAAATGAATAGACAGAGAAAAACCACATGAACTGAGAGTGGCTGGATGGCATCCCATATTTTGTGGTCACTGTTGAATGGGCTTCTGGGAAGAGAAGAAGAAAGAGTATGGTCAAGGTCTACTCTGTACATAGCAGCTGGAACACTCCAAAGGTGAAGCTAAACTACTCCACCGCAGTCCGTGTGCATGAGTTCACGGGACGCGTCTCTGCCAGCCATCTTACACCCAAACGTCCAAAGCCAACATGAGGCAAAGGGGAAAGTACCCTCTAATACCCCACAATTATCATTCCACTCAAAATGAACCAACGCCATGACACCAATGGGCCATACCATACCTTCACAGGGCCGTGGCTCCCGGATAACATTTTTTATTAACCAGTTCACTCCCTCGTTGAATGCCAGCCCTCCCAAGAAAGAGATCTGTGAAGGCAAAACAACAGTGTCATCCTATTTAAAAGATCCATCTACTTACCAGGCTCTCTCTGTTGATAAAACCCCAGATCATGCATTTCAAATTTTCTTTTTTGACTACTAGAGTTATAACCAACACCTTCACAATTCTCTAGCTGAAGAAGAAAAGCATTTATTTCTGAGCCCGCTTTGTGCATCTGGCAACACATTGTGTATACACAGCTTTTCAGCAGATGATTCACAAAGAAAGACAAAAATGACACTGTATAGCAATAACATTTGCATACTCCCATCAGCAAGTGCAGAAAGCAACGTTTTCTAACAGGGCAGGTTTCAAGGGATTGTCTTTCACTGCCAGCCAACAGGGGGAGCACACACCCTGTTATTTGAGTAAATACCTAGAAGGGTGACTTCTTAGGCTTTCAGACTTTTCCCTCTATAAATGTTTTCATCCTAAAGTTGCTTTCTTCAGTCTAAAATGAAGTCACATTCTGAACTGAGACAGACTGGTAGCACTTGTTTTTACTGTAATTCCATAGTCAATACACTTCCCTTAAATTAGTCCTGCTGTTGTGACCAAATTCCCAGCTGGTGCTGATACTCTGACTCCTTAATAATCAGTCCCATTTCAGATGAAGCAATTTTCCACTCTACATCCTGAGCTATGGGTCAGGCTGCTGCAAGCCAGCTGGCACCTCACTCCAGCTCAGTGAGGACTTCTTGCATGAACTGGGAACCAACCCCAACACTTGCCGCATCAACATCTAACAAGCCCGTGTACTCAAAAACCTGTGAATTTGTTACAAGAGTTACTCTAGTTTATTCTCTGTCTTGGGTCAACAAAAAGCCTTTGGACTGCCTAAAATTAACAGCTGCCTCTCCTAGCTAGCATCAGCTTAGTAACCTAGAAGTCCCATTCCCAGGTCCCTTGAGCCACTGGTTCCCATGACACCATGGCCTTGTATTAGAAACCTGCTGCCAAAATCCATTCACTGTCCCTGTTTTATCTGCTTACTGGGGGCAAATGTTACAAGGGGTTTAAACCTCCCCCTAAAGGGAATTTAGCCATGACATTGATTCCCAACTACCTGTCAGAGCAGACAAAGCATTGTGTGTTTAAAAAAAAAAAAAAAAAAAGAGTCCCTTGTTGCTCACTTGGCCAGAAGCAAGAGTCTCTTCTGTCCCTGGTGTTCGATGCACAGCTGGGAAGCAGCCCTTACAGACAGATTCAGTCCCTTGAGAATCTGCAGGTTTTATTTTGTATCCTATTTTGTGCCTCGGTACTGTTCAAAGAAAGCACATCCTACTCAGTTACAGACACTATTTCCTGCATACGCTGCCCATCTCGCAAAACCTACTAATGCTATGATCCTACCAGATCTTGGAACGAGGTAGAAATATCGCTATTTCCCACCCTGCAACAGCATTCTTTAGTTTCTCAGACATCTCCCATTGATGTTTGTGGACAGATTAGGCCCAAATATACCACAGAGTAACAGAACATCAGCAAAGACTAAGCCTGTTACAAGTGACAGTGTCTCCCGCTGTTGACAGGAAGCTCACTTTACCTAAGTTTGCTCTTTAAAAATAGAAGAAGTGTGAATTCAGGAGCACCAAGTCACAAATGAAAAGATTTCTGTCATAAGAAGAAGCTGGGAAGGGAGAGGAAGACTCACCGTGTGAAGCTCTCTCTTGAATATGATGAGTGTTACAAAGCCAACAATAATGAATATCGGACCAAGACTCAAATAAGCTAAAAGCTGACCAGAGAAATCACCTAGGGAAACAAACAAGAGAAACAAATCAGCTTGAACTTCACACCTACTTGCCACCAGGATGTGGGTCAGCTGGTGCACTGAACTGCTGAGAGCTGAGGGGTGAACTCAGCACTGCTGTGAGCCTCCATTTTGCAGACTGACTACTCCTGCTCGAGCCCAACAGGAGCTGAAGCAAGAAAGGCAGCAGTGCTTACATGCAGGTTCAAAAGCAGGGATGAGAGGATCTTGGATTCATTCAGCAGGGATTACTGCCAGCCAATTTACAACGATGACCATGGGTGCGGGCCCAGTCACTGTAATCCAGCATAAACACAGGCTGCTGCAAAAGAGGCAGCATCTTTCCCTCCCTCTCATTCACATCGCCTCCCTGCACCAGCAATTACCAGCAAATGCTCCCTAAACCCTTGCCCACGCCCTTCCTAAAAGGTTCATTTTCAGCTGGATCAGCTCCCTAATCTGTCTCACCATGTGTCTGCATGAACACTAGCATTAGCAACATGGGAAGGAAATAAATAGCTAAACATTGCAGGAGATGAAATAATAATTAAAAAAAACCCACAGAGACGCTGCTTTTTACAAGTAGCCCACTCATATCACACAGAACTGACTTCGGGCCTCCATCGTGACTAGCAGACAGACTAGGGGCTGCTCCCAGGGAGAACTGGGGAGCAGCAGCACGACCTCACAAGGGGACATAAGGTACCTCGAACCCACCTGCATTATCCTGAACTATCACAGACACAGGAGGAGGCAAACAACAGTAAAGAGCGATACACTTCAATCTAAAATCTCTCCTCTCTCTGTTACCTGAAAAAGGACACACACACACACAAGTATTTGGAGGGAAGATGTCAGCGTAAAGTCCAAGGAAACAATAAATGATCAGAGTCACTTTGCTCCAAGATCATCAACTCACAGTCAGGAGAGAGAACTACACACCACAGAACCTTTAACGACAGCAGCTGCTGTAACAAATGCCGTACGAACCCGATGAGCAGCTTAAGAGGTGGGGGCCTTTCTACACAGGTTTTCAGAGACTAGATTTTCTTCACCCCACCACTGAACACAAAAGGATCAGTACCCCACATACATTTATCCTTCCTCCCTTCTTGCAAAAGGAAGCAGGACGCCTCTGCAAGGCTGAGCCACGGACTCATTCCTAGATCAATTCCACTTACGAGATGCTGAGTCTCCCCAGCCCACGCACCCACATTTTAAAACAGCACTTGGCAGAACGGACTTTAACCTCAGCCTCTGAAGACTGGCAGTGAAAAAAAAACGATATTGCACTGCGACAAAGTTCATGCTGCTGATGTTATTGCCACATAGTTGTGGTTACATCAGGTACAGCGCATGGATTCCTCCTGAATTCCAGACTCTGCATTAGATTTGGGAACCAGCAACATCACCAGCAAAGACAGCTTGCAGGAGTTTTAGTTTGCAACACCGGTGAAATCAGGAAGAATTGGAGGACGAAACCCTCAAGAATACTAGGTTTTCACTGGAGCGCAGTTATATTTTGTTTTTAACCTGAGAAGTGTTAGAAGACACTGAATTTGAAACTTTTCGTACAACATACGGCAGGTTCGCCCTGGGTCAGGCAGGCTCCAAATGCCACCAAAGCAGAACTGCAATATATTACACCTACGTCCACTTTGCATTACTGCATCAGCTACCTAGCAATAGAGAATCAAGCCCCTCACGGTTTTACATAAATCACAAACACTCTGTAAAATGAAACCTGCCTTAAATGCTGAGGAAACTCATGAGAAGCTACCAGACAACCAAAAGTACCCTAAAAGCTTTAGGAATAATTTCCAATAGTCTGAGTTCCAATGTTACCAACGAGAGAAAGTTCCTAACTGAGGAATCACCGCGTTTCAGATCATTCGCTCCGTTAACCCAGGGTACCTAATAATGTCTTTGTCTTAAAGACCAAAATCTTTTTGTCAAGTAGAAACAACCAAATTATTTATCTTCTAGGGGCTTCTATTACTTGCACAGATGGTGGAAGAACACTTAAGGAAGTAGTCTTTAATTTAAATAGCACCAGCAACATCAATCTCCAGATCCTTCATCGCATTATAGCATACTCGATACATCACACCACCGAGACTTCAGCACACGTCCCCACCAGAACCTGCGGCCAAGAACCAGAAACCATCACTCCCAGACGCTGCCTCCAGGAATCTTAACTCCCAACACAACAGCTCCCCCAAACACTTCAACTCTGTGTTTAAAAGAGAACAGAATGGCATTAATAATATTTCAGATTATTGCAGCTAACAGCAACCAAACAGAATCGCATTCTGAAGCTGCTCTTTCCAGGTGGGGAGGCAAACAAATAGCTGTGTGTTAACTGAAGTCTGTGCCCTGGGAACTACACCAGAAACTCACTATTACAAATGTACTCGCTAGATTAGCTGATTAAGCCGGAGCTGTGCTAATTAAACCAGCTCTGAAATGACTGCAAATCCCAGTGAAGAAGGCACAGCAAGCTCAGAGAGAAAGGCTGGTGCTGATCACCGCACGGCGCTCCTGGAGAGCCACGACTGTGTCACTTCTGTCTGCTCTCACGCTCCGGCGTGCTCGGAGACCTCCCCCCAGGGAACGGGGAATTGCAGGAGAGCTGACAGCTTTAAATCCAGACAGATCTAGCAAGCAGGTTCCCCTTTACCTTTTTATAAAAATAATTTTTCTTCATTTTGCTTAAGCTTGCAAATAGAAAGCAATTCCTGCAACTAGTAAGAACAGAGCCCACCAAAAGCACCAAAACCTCTGGAAACTGCAGGAGAAAGGGTCTATTTAACACACAGGTGGGTTTAGGGTTTTTTTGTTTTACTTTTTTTTGTTTGTTTGTTTGTTTTTTTAAAGAAAAGCCTTCCTTGGGCATTATTTGGGGATCATGATGCAAAAATAAAGAACTAACTACCTCATTTTTAGGCATCCAAGAGATAAACAGATGAAACATCATTCATAGCTCAGAAGCACACTATTTTTTCAGCCTTCATTCAGCACCTACTTCTGCTCTCATTCAACATTTTTACCCAGCATTCTCTCAGTGGAAACATGCAAGGTTTACCACACTAGCTTAACCTGTATAAAACAAAAATGTGAATCAACAGCACTAACCACATCCTACCACAAGATCTGGCTTTACCACCACCGCTTCCTATTGAAGCATCTATTTGTGGCACTGCCACTGGTCCCGTGTTCTTACCTAGATGCATGTGTGCAACTTGCACAGACGACGCGCAGTGTATTTTGTTTCACATGCATTTACACCAATAGATATTCATGATGGATCGTCATTTCCTCTACTTGCACGTATCCTGATGTCAGAAGCTGTAGAACAATCAAAATATCTTCAGGAGGCTTTAAATTACAGCGTGAGCCACACAGACATGAAACTTGCGCAGAAAGGTTAAACAAAACCCAGCATTGAAGAAGCCAAACAACTGAGCTTCTTTCACCAGATATCACTTAGGTGCAAAACGAGCCCTGACTGGGGAGCTACCCCCCTGAACAGAAGTCACAGCCAGGGTTACCAGAACAGGCATTCTTACAGGAATAACGCAGGCTGATACCGAATAGCAAAAAAATGAGCAAAAAGTATACACACAGAGCAAGCACCTTTGCTCTGATGCATCTTTTCACTTGTCAGTTGATTCTGCACCCTTGCCTCTCCAACTCTGCCTGACCTCAGTAAACATCCTTCAACGTGTGAGAAAACAGGAAGATTCTCTGTCGCTCTGCAGAGAAAGGGTTGCCCACTTCAGGGTTCTCTCCTCACAGAGTCTGTCCAACGTGAGGAGGTCCAGAAAGTCCCAGAGCTTTAAGAATCCCAGCTGCACTGAACAGAGGAAATTTTTTTTTTCCCCAAATAATAATAAAAAACAAACAAACCAGGAACTCAGTGTTTCTCCAGTGAAACTTGCCCTACAGGCAGGAAGTCCCTGAAGATGAGTTTTAAGTCTGCAACACAGTCATCTCATGCAAAGTAATGCATACGGGAAAAAACAACCCTAAATATACACACGCAGTGATAGGATTTAGTTTAGTTGTTTAAAAAAAAAAAAAAAAAAGAGAGACATCTCTGGCTTAGCATGAGCCAATACCTTCAGAGCAGCACCCAAGACTCTGCAGCAGTCATAAAGCCAAGAAGAACATTTTAAGAGCAAAAAAGAAAAGTTACCATTACAGCACTACGAAAATTTATAATGCGATTCTTGTTGCACCATCTGAAAAAGAAATACTAAACACAGAAAAGCCAAACAGAAAGTGGACAAAGATAACAGAAATGGAACAGCAGCCACTCAGAAAATATCACGTAATTCAGATTTTCAGCTGAAAAGGGAAAATGAGAATACAGCAGTTCTATAAAATCATGAATGACATGGAGAAACAGACAGCAAACGTTTGTTACCTCTCACTGCACATGAAATAGCGTTCAATGAAATTACTGAGCAGTGGACTTAAAAGCAGAAAAGAAACAGCATTAAGTTACAAGGCTCAGTGCCAATGGTACTGCAGAGATCCAAAGCGGAAATGGGTTCGAAGAGCAATTAGACATTCGGAGTACAGCTTTTACGTACCCATAAAGCGCATAACAATCCTGATGCAATCACCAGCTCATTACTGGAAGACAGACAGAAGCATTACTGCTGCCTACCTGCCAGAGACCTGACACTACGCCAAATCATCCTTTGGTCTCACAAAAGCACAGCTGCTGCTATGAAAAGCACCAGGACCAACAATCTCCAAAAGTGACAGCAGGACATTTTTGAAGACCATCCTCTTCAGCAGTGCGTTGTAATGCATTGTCAAGTAACGCTGCCATTGTTAGTTTCTTCTCTCTAGGTTTGATTTTGACATTTTCTATCAGTTATTTTTCAGTTAGGTCTCAAAAACACCGCTGCTTGGTCCATTTGCAGACTACTCTACCACAGTATCTATCTGCAGTTTTTCATTTGATCTTGCTCAAAGTTGACACTGTGGAAAGCCCCAAAGACTGAGCAGCCACCCAAGCACTAAGGATGGGTGTTTGAAGTATCTGAAATCTCTACTGACAAAGAAACATCAGACAAAGATGAGAAGGACGAGCACCCTTCTGGAGGCACCTGTCCCTTTCACAATCACCAGCAGAAGCCCAAAAACGGGCTTCATCTGTCAGACAGAAGTCAGCAATGACTGACTTTCAAACGGTCACAGTGAAAGGGACTATCACTTGTGGCAGGTGAAAGTTGGGATGACAGCAGTTCTGCTCTGGAAGTCTATAAAGACAAGAGATTTTAAGAGCCAGGTGCTGCAGTGGCTCAGCACGCTGCCTGCCAGGCCAGCAGCCTCAGATCGGCCAAGAGCAAGGGAGAGTTTGCCACACAACAATATATGTCAGGCCAAGACAGTTTAATAATTTATGTTGGTAAAGGACGGATCTATTTCTCATTCTGACCCCTCTCTATTAGAACAAGGTTACATTAATTCCACTGTACTGAGCATACTGCCAACGTTATTATTTTATAAATATATTGCCTAGCAGCTTTATGGACCTGGACTGAAGCCCTACACAGACAGAACATAAACAGCTTTCTAAATAAAGTTAGAGCGCTATCCCCGGATCCATCTTACAGCAACTCATTTGTCTAGACCAAGGTAAATTAAGACACTTTTGCACCTCCAGCCATTTTAATGATTTAGTCCTTTGTTTCCATTTTATGGGCTTCCAGAATCACATTTTATCCAAACCAAATACAATGCTCATCCCTGTAACATATAAACCTAACCTTGGCGGTGATTTACCTGCCCCATACAATTATCTTCTGCGTTTGCCTGTATAAAAGCAGTCAATACAGAGAGAAAATAATCGAGTTGTCACATTCTTTAAGATCCGACAGACAACCCTCGTGCAGCAAAGTCTGCAGATTTCAAACAGCTTCATTTCCCAAACCAATCCAACAAAGAAGATGCAGGACGCTCCATGTGTACTGCCAGGTTTAGATAAAAAGATAAGATACAAAGATGAATCTATCAGCACCAGGGGAATGATTATTCTCCCTTCACCCCTAAACTTTCACATTAATAAATTTGAGAAGCTGGATAGCAGAAGAATGCACGGGGTAAAGGAAAATACAAGGCAGAAAAGGAAACGCTGGTCCTTTATATAAAGGTGTCAGGGAAAGCCATACAAGCCAGCCATGCTGAGCGGGGGTGGCACAGGAATTGTATTTCCTGCTCCAGATCTTTACAGTGTCATCATGTTCCAAGTCCTCTAGCTAAATTGGTACTTTCAGTCCAGAAGACCCCTAAGCACTTCAGAAGCTTTAGGTATTGCACTTCTGAGAACAGCCTTCATCAGGAACTAAAATCCAGCTGTTGAAATAAAGGACGTGCAGCAACGCTTTACAGCCAGGTAGGGATGAGCTAGAAGAACTAGCAATACTAAGAAAATTAACACCAAACTTGGATTTTGACCAGATCAAAGACTGGTCAAGACCGACACTTCACATGCTGCTTTTTCATTCATCTTTGACAACAAAAAAACTCATTCTTCTCTCTCGCCCCCAAAACAGCACAGTGCGAAGCACCTGAACAGGAGCTCCCCACGACCACCGATACCAACAAGACACTGCTTAGACAGCAGCTCCCTGAACACAGACACGTTCGCCACTGCACACCGGGACATGAGGGCTCCATCCTACCACACCGTGGGCCGGGCACGCGTGGCCACGAGGACAGCACGGGACCTCCGGGAACCACGGCAGCGCCCCGGCTGGGCCGCAGCATCCCACACACAAGCACCCACGGCTTCTCACCGCTGACTGGCCCCAAACCCACCCCACAGGGAGCTTTGCCCGCCGCCCTTAAGGCGTTCCCCGCAGACGCGTGGGCGCGCCTCGGGTGGGGCCCGCACCTCGAGGCCCGGCGGCAGCCACACGTGGCCACGCACGGCAGGGGACTGCAGCGAGGGGCCAAGCGGCGGCGCTGCGTGGAGAGGGGAAGGGAGGGGAAGGCAGGGCAAGGCGGGCCCGGCCCCAGGCCCACTCCCGGCGGCGGGACGGGGCCGCGTCCCCAGCTTCCCCCTCACGGCCCCGGCCCCGCCCGGGGCTCCGCAGCTCCTGGGGCACGGCGCCTCGTGC
>VXAL01009205.1:70947-91542 GCA_013399475.1 Chauna torquata
TGGGGCCCGCCGAGGGGAGCAGCGCGGCGGGCACCGGGGAGGCCGCCGGAGGCGAAGCGGAGTTTTACCTGCGGGATACTCGACGTGAGTGAGGGAGACCGGCCGCCACGGAGCGGGGAGCGAGCACTCTCCGACTGCGGCCATCTTACCCGGATACCGGGCCGGGCCACCACAGCCAATCGGTGCGCACTTAAGGGGCGGTGCGACCAATGGGCGGGGGCGCCGAGAGCCGCGGCCCAATGACGCTGAGCGGCAGGTGAGGCGCCGGCCAACCCACGGCCACCCAATTAAAAATCCAACCCGGGGAGCGGCAGAGCCAATAGGATGCTAGCATCGATACCCAATGGAAGGGGGGCGCAGGTAGCGGGAAAGCCAATCGGAAGAAAGGCGGGCCTCATCGTCCTTCCTCATTGGAGATGGGAGCGATGCAGATTAGCCAATCACCAGCTTCCATTGCCGCCCGCTCTTAGCCAATCAGCTGCGGCGCTGGGGTGGCTAGCGCAGGGGGCTGAGGAAGGGGCTCGCTGGCGGGGGGCGGGTAAAATGGCCGCCGCTGCCGTGAGGGACCCGGCGGCTCTCGGGCAGCCCCCGAGCCCCCAGCCCCTCGCGGGTTGTCTGCCCGCCTCTCCTCTTCCTCCCGTGCACCGAGAGAAGGGGCCATGGCCTGGAAAAGGAAAGTTTGGGGGATGCGCACCGAGGAGCTGCTGCCTCACCTGGTTCCACCGACATCGAGAACCAGACAACCCGTAAGAAACAAATCGTCCTTCTCTCGACAACGGTGAAAAGATACGTTTTTTAAAAGGTAATCGTTCATTTTATAAGATTAGTACAGATACACAGGATTGCTTCAGTAGTTTAAGCATAACATTTGTTTGCCTGTGCACGAGGACAAGCGATAAGGTCTAAGCTCTGTTGAAATTTTTTTTTTTAATTAAAAAAAGCCACTAGAAAGAAATTGGATTTTCATAGCCACGTGTCCTTTATAGCTCTGTGAAGGACAAGCTGCTCCTGTGTGAACATGCATGCACAAAAATAAAGTACGAAAAAATCCTTAACAGAATGTCCCAATAAAGCAGCATGCTGTTGCTGGTACTCTGCCTGTCCTTTAAGAAGTAGAGCAGGAGCCAGGTAACATCTGCTTCAGGTAATGCTTTTGTTTCCAGTCTCCCCCTCCAGCCCCTCAAACCCTTTGACCACTGAAAATACCAACTCTGAAGACCAAATCAAAGTGCATGTTCCCATATTTTAACACAGAGAATAATACTTACCTAGGGAGCCTGGGCAAAAAGCAGAACACAAGCAGTACAGCACTTCAAAAGAGAGGTACACAAGCAGGATTACACAGAAAAGCTTGTAAAAGGCAAGTGTACCTCAAGAGCAAATCACCAATGTTAAATTCAAGTTTAAAAAAAAAAGGAAAAAAAGTACTTAAGAGCAATGCAGGAAATGATAAACATAGACAAGGGTTTGCTTTTTGTATGTCAGGAAAACACATGGACTAGGATTTCTATCCCTTAACATATTCACCTTAAAGTAAGATTTCAGAATTGATAAAACACTCCTTTTCCTGCAGTTGTAATACACCAGTTTTCAGGTAGCAATTATGATTATGTCCAATTAACTTTAAAAGCTTTTCCAAAATTGATACTCCTCCTGGCATTGCAAGCAAAATAGCATTAAAGTCTTATTATTTGGAAAGAAAGAAAACATTTACTGCAGAAGTTCAGTTCATTTCAGAAGAGTGATATAAGGTAGCATGAGTGATTTACTGCTTTCATTATTCAAGTTAAATAAGTCTCCTCCTTTCTGAGCTATTGAATATAGAGTTATGCTGGCAGAGTGGATTACATTTGATCTATGTACCATGACAAGTACTGAAAATTGTGGGCTTCATTGCTATATTCACCCACTCCTTCCTGAAGATAAGAAGAAAGTGTCAATACACGGAGCAGCCTTTGCTCTGTTCCTTCAGCATAAGAAAGCACAAAGCTGCTCTGAAGATGTAATGAGTATACAGTCTGACACCATGGAAACTAAGATAAACTCCTTCTTAACTCTTTCAACCAATGTTCTGGGTGTGGCATGAGACAGATTTTCCTATTCATGAACATTTTATTTGCATATATCACAGTACATGACAGGCTTACATTAATACTAACTGAAGCTTTTTTTTTTTTTAAAGCGTATGGATGAAATCTTAATCACTGTGGACACAAGCAACTTATCTAACTCAATCTGGTTTCTGTATCATTTGAAAAGGAAAGTATTTACATATTATAATTGCTTCAAAAGAGTAAGATGAGTTTCTTGTATTGCTCAGCAGATGGGCATCTCTGATGCCAGCCCACAGTCTTTACTCTGGGTTTCTTTCACGTAGTTCGGGAGGCTGATAAGTATACTATAAGAACTTGGACAATGTTAAGACATTCTGCTCCTTACTGAGATTTCTGTTACCACTTTATCACAGCCTGCTAGCCTAACCACACCCCACCCAAACACAATCACCGCAGAAAAAGAAAAATCTGAAAAAAAATGAAACCCCAGTTTTCAACCACTGCTCAAAGTATGAGTTGTCTTGTTTATTTTATAAGCTCATAATCTCAGGACTTGTCTTCAGTAGAACCAGAAAGACTCCTCATACAAACAAAGCCCTTAGGATGTACTTGCTGTAAATTTACCATTTTCACGCTAGGAGAAAGGAGCCTTGCTTTATACCATCACTCTAGCATGAGAGGTGTCACCACAACTGCCACCTATATTGGAAACCAAATACCGAGTTGCTAGCAAGTTTCACTAGGTAGTTTACCAACAAAAACCAGGATCATGAAGGAAGGTTTTATTTGACTTGTAATGCCCACATCCTACGATTAGAGGTATTTAAAAAAACAAACTGCAAAAGAAAAAGAAGCAAAACATGAATAGATTTTTACACCTTTAGGAAATCAAGAAAAAATAGGCACAAGTTTACATTCATTAGTTTCAGATATGGCAGAGGAATGCTCAACTGAAGAGGGGCAAATAAAATCCTGCTTTCCCACGTCCTTGTATAAGACAGCACAAGTCATGGTCTTCAAAGCCACACTGGTCTTGTAGATACAAGAAGGCAGACTTTTCCTCCTAACTTTTTTTTTTTTTAATATATTTTTTGCTTTAAAGGTCATAGAGACCCTCCTAGAGCCATTTGGTGTACTCTCCACATACATAAAGTACTGAGTATGTACTTTAACCACTAGTGAAGCTTGTTACAGCAACCTCCACATAAAAAATGAAAGTCATGCATATTTGAAATTCTATTTAGGCATCAGAAACTAGTGAATGATTTTATTTTTGTAGCTGGTAAGCCATTTCAAATCCCCATCAGTGTTAAAATCATAGAAGTGTCAGCCCAGAATTATTTAACCCTTTGAGAATAAGGGTTCATTATAAAAGAGGCAATTATCTTATCTTTTGATCTACCCAAATACACATCATCTGCTACTAATACTGAAGCATTTCGTTTGTTAAGCACAATATGCTAGGGAAAAAGATTTTCTAGTGTTCTCTTACTAAGCTGGAGGGCAGACAGTTGCTCAGTTATAACCTTTTACTCTACCCTGCAAAGCACATGAGTAGGAGGTGGTTGCCATTTCAGCCAAGCTCTGCTCTGGAAGGGATCAGTGGGAACAGCCCAAGCCCCTGCTTGAGTTCACATTCAAAAGGAGCTGAATGCAGCAGAAGACTGACCAATACCCCTAAGGTCAGAGCTTCCTGCTTCTTGCACAGGAATACCTCCTCTGAACACGCTGATGTCAACAGTACCTTCTAGAAGTTGCAAGTATCTTTCTTTTGCCTTTCCTCGCAAGCTACACTGGGACTGGGGAGGGAGGAAGTGCAGTAATGAAATAGGAATAGTGGGGGCAGGGGGAGAGGTAGAAAAGTTTAACATTCTCCCCAGGAAATAGCAAATCAGTGTCTCAGCAAACATCCTTGGCTTGTGCAGGAACAAGTTAGTAATGGTGGGTGGAGGGGGAGAACTCGAGCTTCAAAAAGCTGCAGATGTTCTTGAGGAACATCCGTCTTTACCTTCACTGGAAGGGCAGCATACCCCATTTGGAAAAAGAGCTAAGGAAAAGAATAAAAAAAGAATAAAACTGTAATAAAACTGTCTTTCTTCCATTTCATTGATTAGGAATTTACAATCACTAAGAGCTACAATGCAAGTTAGCATTTGCTTCATGAGGACCCTGTTTTTAGTGTTCTCTCCCGTGATGATGTAAAAGATCACAGTCAGCCATCAGTATTCTCGTTCATACACAAAGTGGGCAGGCTGCCCAAGCACCGAGGCCTAAAGACACCCAAAGTACTAAATAAATACACATAAAATACTAAAAAATCTGAAATGAACAGCACTGCTTGTTTAGAATTACAACCCATCTTATTACATTAATCTTCACATTTTAGCATCTTTTTAACCACTATACAAAGCTGCTCAAGTTTCTCTTTTTTTATAAACCTGTCATACAAGAGCACAAAGCACTATAAAGTATTTTTGGCAAAGTAACTTGCTTCCAGAATTTAACATACTTTCAAATCACAGTTTACATACAACAGGTGTGTCACGCTAATACAACATCCTCTGTTTCCTCTCTCTCTACATGCTGCCAGAAGTAAGACACCTCAGAGACCTTTCTAGTTTCAGTTGCTCTCTCTTAAATCCTTCCCATAACAGTTTATTTCATGCAGCCTCACTCAGGTCAGCTGCTCCTCACTTCTGTCTCAACATTGTCTTGTTTATTGCATTAATCTAGTCTTCAGGATAAGCCACATCAGTCTGATGTGCTTACAGAACAGATGTTATGTGCTCTATACTTGCCCTCTTGCAAGCATCTCGGGAGCATTGTTTACTCCTTTTACATCCTCCTGTTTACTTTTACCCTGCTCACTTCCTTCCTGCTTTTACCAGCAGGATCCACATTAGGTGTCTGAAGAAGAAGAAATTTGTATTCTCCAAGTCCATGCACTGATTTTCCACTCCTGTGGAAACTCCAGGTTCTTACTTTTTTTTTCCCCCTTGCAAAAATATGGCTAGATAAGACTTGCACTTTTTACCTGGGACAGCACAAGGGATAACAAATCAATCTGGAGAAAAAACAGCAAAGCCCGTGTGTTTGTGAAAATCCCCATTTTCTTCTCCCTGAATACCTCATTCTGAGCCTGGGATTTGGTGCCATACGTGGATTAAAACAGGAGAAAGGACAGGCGGCACCCTCAGCCTTCATCTGTGGCATTACAGTCACAGAGGACTCAGGAAATCACTGCAAGCCTTGCACAAAAGCCAGGACTTCAAGTCCAGCACACTCAAATGGTGCTGTCCTAACCTAGCATCCAATTCAGCACATGATTCAAAGCAGCCAGATTTCAGGTGCCAGCTGTGCCGTCACAGTATCACACCATGTGAGAAGAGCCCATCTCAGCGCTATAAGGACATAGATAGACATGCATGTGCTATATAACCAAAACTATATTATGTTTCTTAGGATAAACAAAATAAATATAAAAAGTTGTTTCCTCTTTAGCAGCTTGATCCCAGTTCTCCAGCTACCTGCACACAATCTCTTCTGTACATCTCATCCAACATCTACATGTCTTCTTGCCTTGTGCATAATAGGAACAAGCATCATGCTATACTGGTTCCCTCCGCTTGTGTACTTCACACTCTGTACCTCCTACCCAGTGAAAACCGCTTCTGGCTAATTCTGAAATACAGCAAGGCACTTAGATGGATGTTAAAGACTTTGTGCATGCACAGGCAAGATGCAAATCCACCCCCTCCTCACACTAGCTTGCCGTAAGGGCAAACGTAGACCTCAGCAACCTCCTAAGGAAAGATGACCACAGCACAGAGCAAGTCATCTGGCCTGCAAAGAACAGCAACACAGAGGGAACAAACCAACTTCCTTAGAGCTTCAGACTGGTTGCAAAGTCTGCATTTTACTTCAGTGCTTTACAGAACTATTTCTTCCTCCCTGGGAAAAAAAATTTGCTAGTCACATTGCATGTGTTAAAATATGTAAAGTAAAATCAGCAGTAATGTCTGTAGAAACACAGCAGAGAAGAAACCATAATAGAAATCCCAAAGCAAAATAAACCTCAAGAAGCTAAGGGTCAAGTGGTGAATTTACCAGTGATGTTTCTGCTCCCCCACACAATCAAACATCAGGGATCATCTGCCAGATAACACAGGCAGAACAGGTACATATGTTGCCCTATTCAAGATAATTGGGCAAATATCTCAGCCCAGACAGTTCATGGTTTATGACACATTAAAAATAAGAATAAAAAGAACAGGAGGGTGGAACAAAGAAGAAATTCAAACCATAAGCTGGCAAGTGGTCCTGGATCCATCCCAGCAAACAGTACTGGCTACAAAAAGCAGGAGGTCCCACCAGGTTGCTGTGTGTTGAGATAGTCTTGTGGCCAACAGCGAACATTGCAGGTAGTTTTATCCAGCTCTGGGAGGAAAAAAGTCCTTGTACAAAACTGTTTTCCTCCTCCGATTGACATCAGATGAGCTCCTTCAGTGGCTCATTTTCACCAGGAAGCGTGCCGTTCATCTCAGGGGAACTCTCAGTGCCCAGATATCCCAAGAGGATCTCACTGCGCCGCCGTGACAGCTGCAAAATGTCTTCTGCCAGCAACTGCACTGTTGTGTATCGCACGTTGTCCAAATCAAACATGTCCTTCAGATACTGTACTATCTGGTGCTGCAAAGATAAGAGGAAGGTTTGCTGTAAGGAGACCTTTTCTCACATCTTCCAATACCACCTGCCTGGACAGCAGCAAGCAGAGAACCCTATAAGGAATTTTGTATGTCTGCCACCCAAGCAAAGATCTGCTTCAGGCTGGGTATTACATGTGTGGCTAACTCCCCTCCTGCCTCTGAAAGAGGACAGCAGAGCTGCTGAAATAATGAAAGGAATGCTGATGTCCACGGCAGTACCCATGCAAACATTTAATGAATGTAACATCAGCCTCTCGTGATTTTATCTACAGGCTTTAAGACCAAGTAGGCAACTTTTATGATCCCGTGTACTTAGACGACATATTCTCTCAACATATGCATATGCACCCTTAATCTCCAAAAATACTGATTATATAAATTGATCTTATCACACATTTTCTTGCTATCAGTCGTGGTAAATCGTGTTGGAAATTCTTACCAATCTGAACTCAGCAATCTGCATCTCAAAAACAGTGGTTTTTTCTTTTTCTTTAAAAGGCTTTTACACAGAGCCAAGTTTCTTAATACCATGTCAGTCGAAGCCAGCCATCAAAAGCACACATCTGTAGCTTTAAGCCAAAGGACTGCAGGACTCCCACATAGACCAGGTATAGAAAAGCCATCTTACCTTGAAGAAACCGCAGACTTCAGAGAGCTGCTGTTTGGGCCCCAGAAAACCAAAGGCTAGAACAGGACTGACATGCTCCGATACGGAGTAGAAATGAGAGATAAAGCCATCTGGTACCTGCCACAAGGAAGGGAGGAATTGGTAGGTCTTAGTTCTCAGGCAGAATCAGCAGTTTATTCCATATCAACTACCCAATTCTGTGCCAAAAAGCACCGTGCTTCAGTAACCGAAGTAAAGAGCTGCTTAAAAACATCTCTTCCTGCAGAATTACATTTATCTTTCAGATTCCTTGAAGGATAACTGGAGCTTTCTATCCTCATGTTTCTAAACTACTCTTTCAGGAGAAGTATAAATAGAAGAAAATGGAAGGTGGCCATCAGGCAGTCCTTATAGACCCTATTTGTAATCTCCAGACTAAGCCAGAAAAGGGCATGCAAATACCTAAGACGGAGATTCTGCATGACAACACCAATACAGCTTCCAATGCGCTCATTACTCTTTGCATCATCTCACAAGGCAATCCCAGTCGTACCAGCTGGTTGTGGGACAGAAGCTGAACACTTGCCAGAGGCCACTGTCCCTCTGGCAGAACGGGGTTGTGAAGTTGCAGCTTCCTGTTCTCCAGGTCCACAAACACATCTGCTGCAGCACTTAAAGAAGCCACAGGTTTAAGGGAAATGCACGAAGTACAAACTAGTCAGTGGTCAGCACTGGGAAGCAAAGCAGTGCATGAGCCATTCCTTGCACCGCCAGCAGGGAAACTACAGTTCAAGAGCAGTCCCTTGTTGCTTGGTGTCTGTGACTATTCCTATGGTATTGTGAGCATGGAGAGGGAATACCAGACAGGGAACATTGTCTTTTGAATACTCACGTTAAGAAAAAGTGAGAATAAACTCAGAACAGTAAAACACTTGGCATGGCACTAGAGCAAAGAAATGACAGCAGGACCCCAGCACTCTAAACCATCAGAGAGAATGGAATTCAGTTCAGTCTTACACCACTAAGGTTTTTTATTTCATTAATATCTAGGTGATATCTTTTCTGCTTCAAATGCATTAGATTTGCCTTTTAATTAATTTTGCTTACCATCAGAAGCCGCCTTTTTGCTTTCAGAACCGACCAGCAGGCAGTTGCTAGGGCCTACAATTAACAGAGAGACCATCACTTGCTGGGATTACTTTTCAGAAGGAAAACAGTTTACCAACATGTTGCCATCAAAATATCAAAGCAGTGGCCCTTTTGTGCCAACAACTCTAAAATTAGTTAGAAAATCTATGTGAACTGGAAGCTGATTTGGCCACTCCAGATCCACTCCAGACAAGCAAGCCAAAGTGTTTTTGAAGACTGCTAATACAATCAGGCATAGCTGCCAAACGCCCCAGACTGTAAGCAGCTAGCTGTTGAAAGGTGCCTCCCAGCCATCTTCTCAGCCTACAAAACTGTCATATATATGCAGCTGGTGGCCATGACTAGAGGAAAGCGCTGCTATTTGAGCCTCAGTGTTTGAGGAGGTACCACCAGAATGAATGGTCAGCTGGAAAACAAAAACAAAGACCCACTACCCATAATGTTTTTCCCTACATTTTGATCCTCTTATTCTCATTCATGAAGATACATGCTGTCATCTAACATCTCCACAGCATTACTGATAATGGCCACTAGAGAGAGAAGTTTATTGGAAGCAGCCAGATGCCTTCAGAATAAGGAAAGTTTTCCTGTAAACAATTTACATGTACTAGAAAACTGTTGTTTAGAGTTTCAGGAAAGCATGGTATTTCTAAAGAGAAAATGCAGTTCAGCCAGGCCAGCCAAGGTCGTACTCTTTTCTAGCTTTGGTACTGCGATCTCACACTGGACACAAGGACTGCTTGTTTAACGCACCGTCTCCTTAAAGCTGTCAGAGAGCCAGCGGTTGCGCAGCACAGCCAGCACGGAGGAGGGTGGATTCTCCAGATCCTCAAAAGCATCCATGAGGATAAAGTCGAGTACAATATCAAAGAAACTCATGCAGACCACCTGTCAGAGAGCAGAACAGTTCGTAAAGGAAAAAGGTTTAAAAAAAGGAGATGACTTTGAAGCAACAAAACATAATGAACTGAATTTTGCCACCAACATAGAAGGACTGAACTGCGTTTGTTCAGTTCACTGGCCTGATCCCAGAGAGGGGCTGGCCAAGAGGCTTACTATTCCTGCGTGCAGGAAAAGTCCAGTCAAAAGGGCAAGCAAATCTTAGAGCTAGACACTAGCTTGTGTCCTCTAAAAAGAGTCTGTTTGTTCCCCCGTCCTGCCCCCGCCCTTTAAACACAGAAGTGCTGACATTGCTGAAAGCAAGATTTGCCATGAAGTTTAAACACCCCACCAGCCAGTTTTCCCCCTCCCCACAATGTGCAATTGCAAAATAATATTTCAACAGTTCTTTCACTCCTAGGCTGTTCCTACATATCCATTATTCTCTTAACTCCTCTGAAACTTTCTAGAGAGAAAGTCTTTACCAACCCCTCTTCCCTCCAGCTCCTGCTGGGTGGTTGGCCAGGTCTCTGGCTTCAGTGCATAATGCAGCATCTCCTCGTAGCTTTCCAGAAAAGCTTTGGGATTCTGGAATAGCAGAGAAACAGAATGCTTCAGAAGGTACAACAGTTGTGGGCACATTACACCAAAGACTAAATACCTTATTTTGAGCTAACAAACAACACGTGCAATGGCCAAAACACTTTGTGCAGAAATGGGAAATTTATTTCTGGGAGGCACAGATAGCCCCAGGCTTGGCTGTGACTTAAAGCACGTATATTGCTCAATTCTCTCCAAGGAAGTGGTTGGAGATACCTACACACAAACCAAGACCAGTAAGACTAACACTGTGCAAGTGACTCTCCCTGTTTGGGGGGATGACCAGTGGCCAAGTCAGTGATCCGAGAACTGGTAGGTATTTGACACAAAGGTTTTATTATTGTTTCCCTTTCCTGTATTTCTTGAGTATTCCTCTGATGCAGTGTGTACCTTCCGCTCTTTCTGTAATGAGAGTGTCAAACTGTGGACAGGAGCTGCAGAGAGCCTCTTTCAAGAGAATTTGGTTAAATGAGATTAAAAACACGGGCATTTTATTTCTCACAACAGCCACCTGCATACAGATGAGTTTTCTCCTTTCAACACACTAGACATTCTGGGTTGGGATGGAGCAACAAGTGTCCCTGTGCTCACAAGACACAGTTGAACCACTACCAAACTTCCTACCTTTTCAGCTTTTGTCATCAGTCCTATCACCATTTGCTTTCCAACCTCCCCAAAAAACAGTTGATTGCTTTCATCCTCCAGCAGCTCCTGCAAAGGGAACAGAAGTCTCCGTAAGTGGGAGCAGCAGCTTCTGGGCAGCTCTGAAATTCCCAAACTTTCACTTCCCAGCAATAAAACGGCAAAGTGGCCAGGTAACCACCACCACCAAAGCTAGGCACAGGGACCAGGGGACCTTCCTCTCCAAATCAAATCAGTCAAGACAGGATAACAGAGTTAAGCAAGGGAAGCTTGGGCTGTTTCTGCTTTTACTTGCTCTAGAGGGACAAAGACCTCACTCTTGTATGGATGCAGAACAACGCGCTGCCAGAAGCAACGTGCCATGGGAATGCAGGAGCCATGAGGACAGCCAAGCTCAGGCTCTCTCACTGAGAGATTCTCACCTGGAAGGCCTGCCTGACACAGTGCAGCTTCGCAAGGAAATCCTGGTCGCTGTAGCAGCCAAGGAGCTCTGTCCTAGAGGGAAAGGGGAAGGACTGCATAAGTTTCAGGATCATGGATGTCAGGAGAACTAACAACTATGCTCCCCTAAAAAAATATCCCAGTCTCTGCCTAGGAGAAAGTAACAACTGCATTCCCTTTGTTCAGCTCCCTGGAGGACCACAGCACGTCTGCTGAGGCTGTTACAGCACAGGACTGTGCAAGCCAGCCACAAAGAACAGTAACACTTCTCATTACTAATTTCCTGAGATAATTACCCTTTCTTCACTATGCGTGTCCTAAGATCTAGGGATAGTTCACTGGGAAGTCCAAACAAGCAGGAAAGATACTAAAAGCTTTCTGCCCCACAGGGTTATTTTGATTCTAGGGCTGCTCAAATAATGTGTTCACGCTGCTCAAAGGAGCCTTGACACAAAGACCTATGACTCCAGATGGCACTTCACCTCAGCGTCCGGCACGCAACCTTCCCTTCTTTCACTAACTGCAGAGCTTCTTCGTATGCTGCTACTGGCTTTGAGAGATGGAATGGTATTTCCTCAAAGTGAAGAGAGTCAAAGAGCTGTAAAGGTGGCAAGAGGCATGGGAAAAAAAATTCTCATTAAATACTTGCAAATACTCGGAGACTGCACACAAGCAAGACTTACCTTCTTCACCTGACAAACTTTTGTTAGTGCCAATTATTTCATGCAAAGATTTTCCCACCAGTTTCAAAGCTGCTTCAGCTCTGATGCAGCTCAGTATCCCTTAAAATTCACAACCAAGCCACATTACATTAGATTTACAGTACTCTAGCTGTTGTGGCATGTTTTCTACAGTAGATTGGAAGATGACATGTAAATGTTGGTTGGAAAGGACCTCCAGAGGTCTCTAGGCCAACTTCGCACTTGAAGTAGGACTGTTGCCCACACGAGATCAGGTCAGTCATGGTTTGTTCTGGGCAAGTCTTGAAAGCCTCCAAGGAATGAGATTCCCTGACCTTTCTGGGGAGGGCTGCACCATGCCCCTAATGAAAAAGCTTTTCCTGACATCCACCCAGCTTGGGGCTGTTGCTCCATGTTTTCTCTTCCCCTACTCAGATGTGTTTGGCTACCCTCCAAGCAGCTGGTCTGCTACACACAGTTGAAGCTTAAGTCACCTCTGCTGCAGAGAAGAAGGAGTCCTCAGAAATTGAGCTGTCTTCATCATCCGCCCGAAGCCGTAACGACCCATCTGTCAGTGGAAGCATTAAAGTCTTCTCTGGAGGAGAGGAAGAAGCTGCATGTGTTGGAGTTTACAGACTACTATTCCTCTTAGCCACTGCACACCCCCCCACACCTCACAAGAGCACTTTGACAGCACTTCATTGCCTGGCTTATAGAAAAGACGTAAAAACAGGAAGAAAATTGGCTGCCTAATGCATTTCTAACCCAGCTCCCATACCCAGCTCACCCAGATCCAGCAGCATGCTGTCTGATGGAAGCGAAGACCCAAACTCTTCCTGGAGGTGGTAGGCTCGGTGCAAGAGGGACTCCAGCTTCTCAGCAAACTCCCTTCTCTGAGACTCCTCCTTGAACATACATAAATGGCACCCCTAATTAGTCAACTGAGCAGAAATAGATTGACAGCACAAATACAGAAGGAAATTTTCAGTCAAATAGGATTTACAGTTTGCAGATTAAATGATGAGAGAGAGAACTCAATCCTACAACACAGCTAATAACACAAGGGGAGAAAAGCTTCTATCCAGCCTATTCAAACCCTCTGGCATTTTTAGCCTCACAATTTTGTTTTCCCGTTAAAAAAAGGAAGAAAGAACTTCAACCTGCCATCCAGAAAAACAGGTATTTTTAATGAGTTACAGATCATTTAATTCTCCTGGCTTGTGACTTTAGCTTAATTTCAAGAGGGAATCACATCAGAGAACCTGTGTTGAATACAATAGAGTATCCAGAACTGGATAAAAGAGTAAGAGTCCTTGGATTAAGGTGCTGGGCATAAGCAAAGTTTGCTGTAAGCACAGGTGGATAGAAAAAATGAAGGAGAAAAATAGACTTACACAGCATCTTGCCTTCATGCCCCTGTGTCTGCATGAATATCTCACCCAGTAGATAGAAGCATTAACAAGAAGCACAAAATCTATTTTGATAATGAATCAACTGTTTCAGTCAGTTGTAGAAACACTATAGGACACTTCCAAGAAGAGACAGCAAGGAGAGAATCCAGATTTGACTTGGATAAAAATTATCCACCGCAGAAGGCAAACGTCCCATACATATACACGTACTACACCAAGCTGTTTGTAAGAACCTGGGAACACCTTTTGTTCCTGGGAACATTCTTAGCTCCTACTAAGTTACCACTTTGCTTTAGTCATTAATACACACAGGTAGCTGGATCCTGCTTCTCCACTCAGCTCCCTGGGACGTGATAGTGACCACCAAGATCTCCACTTTCAATGCGTTCAAGAGTTACGGACACAACGCTGCCAGGCAAAAAGCTATTTCTTCCTCTCAGGTGCTGTGTTTGTTACAGCCTTTTCCTACCGCAGCCTCTGCTGCTTGAGAACTTGCTTGACAGTGACTGACATTATCTGGAAGGTGGGCAGAAAAACTGAGGAATGAGGGGGAGAGACTTAATAGGAAGAAAAAAAGAAATTAAAAATTCGCCCACGCACACTGCATAAGGAAGCCACGGATATAGACAGCTCTTAAACAGAGTCTGGCCCAGCTCTGCCCTTAATTTGCTCTTCTTCTAATGTCCTATAATTGCTACTGCTAGCACCCTGTCTGGCCTTTCAGCATGTTCCCCAGCTGTCAAATGCAAGGGAAAAGCAGGGACCTACCTCTGGGACGTTCTCAGACAAGGTCTCTTGGTGTTTCTTGCTGTCCCAGGGCACAGGGGTGCTGGTACTGGCACTGTCCCGCTGCCTGATAGTCAGCGCCTGCTCCCACTTCTGCAGGGCCTCCTCAAACAGCTCCATGCCTGGCAATGCAACCAGACACAAGCTCTGAGATCCCTAGGCCATGTAGGAACAAAGCCCTACAGCAAGAGTCTGCTCACTCAGATAACCCAGAAAAGAGGGAATCCTCTCTCCAACCGATGGGAAAGGATAAATGTATTCTATTTCTTTCCCTTTAAAATACGGAACAGAAGTTAACACGAACATCCCCAAACTGATTAAAGTATCAGCCATGTTACTTTCAAAATGCTGTTCTCCACACAATATGAGCCTGGTGCTCAAAGAATAGTATTTTGGAAGTAAATTATTCACTGTGAAAACAGAAAAGTTTCTTTTAGTGAAGGTGTGATTTTGTAACTAACAAGTGACTGAGTTCAAGTTGAGGATAGGAGAGAGCTTCCTGTTAGAGCCCAAAGGTGCATCCACATGGAGCTGGTGATGCTCTATGTAACTTCACACCCTGTATTTGCTCTTGCAGTGATAAACAACCCCCACATGATGTTACCCTTGTGCTTGTTTACCTTGCACATAGAGGCTTTCTGCACTGGAATCACCAATGGCTCCGGCATCCCCCACTGCCTGGGCCTCCCACGTCCCTGCTGATGCTGGTGTTGGACTCGAAGAGTTCACTGCTACCATCTGCAGGAAGGGAGCAGGGAGCAGCAAATGCCTTTTGAAATCTTTCCAAGGGTATCAGCATTAAGACCTTGCCTTGGAAGGGGAAGGTATTAACAGTTACTAGCCCCCTTCTGCTTAGGTTCACTCCACGCTGTCAACTGCCAAGAGCTGCAAGGTGCTGAGAGGGGAGGCGAGAAGTCCTGCCCTTCTCCACCTGGCACCACAGCAGTGTCTTCGAAAGCACAAAAAGTCGTGTGGGAAGTACCTTCCCTACCGATTTACAGCAAAGCTTCATTAGGAAACAGTGAGGTTTGCAACTGTGAGCATGAGTAGGAGAGCACGGATGGAGACAACAGCCTGAGAAAGCTCCAAAGCAACCACTAAAACACCACAGAGATTTTGACAAAGTTCATGTCAGCCCCAGCTTTCTGTACAAAACAACACTGAAAGTGGGGGAAGCAACCACAATCCTAAAAAAAGGAGCAGTTTATCACTGAAAATACAGCTGAGGACTTTGACCAAGGGGAATTCCAGCTTTCTTTGTAACCAAACCTTCTTGTGGGAGGGCTGGGCACAAAGATCCACAATGCAAACTGTCAGCTTTCTCAAATTTCACCCTAGTGCATAAATGTCTTCTAAAGTCTGACACAATAAAGTACTGAGTTCAGATACTATCAGTGACTGGTGTTGTCATAGTTTTTTCATATGGCTTAGAAAGATGCCCAAATGCAAGCCTGATGTTAGAGAAAAAGCTACAGTAAGTGACTGACAGATAGATGAGTTCTTGCCCTGCCTCCAGCAATTCATCTCTGTCAAGTGCTAATAAATCACCTTGAGATCTAAGAATGCAAATCAGCAATTCACTGCTGCTCACTTCTTAACTAGATGGCAAAGCTCAGGAAACCAGACAAGACAGCAGGCAGAACCTGCAGCTGTGTGAAGGATGTGCTGTTTTCCCATCAAGTAACATAAAAGCAATGAGGACATCACAGAAGCTCAACTCCCACACAATAGAGGGGGTACGGGAACAGATTTCTCCATGTGCAGATATCCTCACCCATGCACCAGCAGAGGAAAAAGGAATTTAGATAGTTTTTTTATCTCAAGAGAAGCAGCTTTCAGCAATACAAAACCCAGACTGCATCTGTGGGAAAGGAGAAGCCGCAGGGAAATTAAACGGATGCGAGTCCCTGAAGGGGAGGGAGGCCAGGGCTGGACACAGCATGGTCCGCACTGACATGTCCCATCGCACCCAGTTACCCCAGCGGAATACTGGTGCAGGCTGTGCGCCCAGTGCCGTGCCAGCACTGCCGCCTGCTGGAGACACGCTTTAGCCAGCACAAATTTTTGGCAACTTTCTGGTGCTTTAATCGTCACAGCATGCTAAAATAAAGCAATACCTGCACATAGTGCAGGGACTGGCTGGCAGACAGGTCCCTTTGGAGGGGCAATTTTTCCCCTTTCCGCCCCAGCATTGCTAACTAGACACCAAGCACAAGTGCTCCCGCAGCTGGCGCCAAGAAGGGGTTTTGTGGGACATCACGACATAGGAAGCTGCTGTTCACTTGTGCTGCCTGCTGCTGCAACAGGAGCATGCAAGGCTTTGAGCAATGGGGATGTAAAACAGGCCTTGAAGACACAAACACTCCCCAGTGCTTCTGCCTTTGGTCTCACAAGAGGTGGATATAAGCAGCGACAGCTTCTGCTTGGTAAAGCCTGAACTACCTGTATTTATAGGCTGTTCCTGGCTTTGGAGGAGATAGAACCACCAGGCTGTGTTCCCAACCTGCACTGTTTTGTTAACAGAGCTAGCTGGTTTTGGTAGTTAACTTGGTACCAAACAATGCCTGAGCAGCCCATACAGAGGCAGGAGAGCTGCACTGGCACAGGGGCTGCTGGGCCACCCAAATCCCCACCATGGAGGGAAGCAAACAATCTTCTCATCGCTGCAAGACCCAGCTACAACCCAGCCTTGCTCTCGAGGGGCACAGAGAGTCCCAGGAAATCACAGCCATGTCCCACACACGAGTCCCTCCTGTAGCCCCTCAGGGGCCCAAAACATGGGATGCCTACCCCAGACAACTCCAGACCATCCCTGTTAAGTTATATCACAACCTGCCGTCCAGTTACACCATAACCTCTTCTGCTCCAAAAATTTTGGCATTATCCCTCAGCCAGCACAAGCCCAAGGACTTGGTGATCTTGCTGCTGGAGGTGCACTCACATCTCCCAGCCCTGCTTCTCCCAACCCATCTGAGAACGTCCTTACCGAGGCAAGGCTGTGAGAAGAACTGGAATGTTTGCTGGGCTCAATGGAGGATATCCCGCTGAGCGTGTCATTGCTCTTGCTGCTGGGACTCTGGACTCTCTTGCTGGAGTATCCTGCAGTTGGGAAGGTCATACAAGAACAGGATTTTAGATGTGCTGACCTGTGCATGCAGAGGATGGAGGCAGGCTCTCCTGTCCCAGCAAGCGCTGTTGGGCATGAGGTCCCTGCAAGCTACAGAAAGCATGGTCCATGTAAGAAACTACAGCAGTCACAGGAAAACCTGGTACAAAGCAAAACAGATTCACTGCAGCTGTGAACAGGGAGGGGAACATCACCCTGTCAAGTGTGACTGCAGATAGGCAAAGCAGCATCCCATACCTAGCAGTGAGTCACAGATCTCCTATATGCTCTATTTTGCTCTGAGACAATAAGAATGCAGGTATCAGTGGGGGCCTGAGGCTGAGGAATGAATATTTATTCACTGCCTTGGATGGCAGGAGGGGAGCACAAATGGAAAGCATCAAGGAGAAACTCCTCCAGCTTCCCTCAGTCCAGGCAGAGCACGGATGTAGCAGCTGCCAGCACAGACAGTGGTGCTCCCGTGGTCATTATTAAGTACACGTAAAGATTTTCGTGTCTCACAACACAAATGTTTAATCCCTAGAGTGCTCTCCTGAGGAGCTGGGTCAGTCATATCCCAAAAATCAATACAAGCAGGTGAAGAAGCTGCCCGAGGTCTGGGAGACCAGCAGCGTGGTACGGACACTCCCAACTCCCCAGCCTGGCCCAGGCCACCTCCGCTCCACCCTCTGACCTGGCAGACGCGGCTGCGTGCAGCACCCGTGGGCCAGGCATCACGCTGGCATCACCAAGATCAATACACAACCAGGTCACAGCGTGCCCCAGGCCATTATTATCAGGGAAGGGTGGCGAAACAGGTCCACAGTCTTTCTGTGGGCAGGGGGATGGGAACTACAAGCCTTGGTGAAAACCTCAGTGTCACTTTTTTCCCCACCTACTCTCAACATGGGCTTTTTGCTCACGGTCTCTACCTTTCCTCTGCTGACCCTGCATTCATGGCACTGTGCTTCAGGTTTCTAATTCCATTCTGCATCAATGCGCTACACAGAAATTGCTTTGCTTTCCTCTCCACCCACTTGCCAGGAACGTCCCATGGTCCCACTGCCACCTGTACACCCTTTTTCTCTGAATGCTACTTTAGCAATACTCTTCACTCCTTCACTAAAGGGTTTTGGGGACTCTCCCTTTTTGCGAGGCCAACCTTTCTTCACGGAAGAGACCCTTCTGGTTGGCAAGATGGGCACTGTGATGCCTCCAGGCTTAAAGCCACACTTCTCTGGAGCAATCTGCTTCTTTCGACGGCGACGACGCTTCAGCTGATGAGCTGCAAGAGCCAATGCAACTGTCCCAAGAGCTGTAGCAAACAGCACCTTACGTAGGCCTGGAGAGAGCCGCAGCTGAGAGAAGACAGACTTTAAACACAAAAGATATGAAAGAGCAACAATGAAAAACCAATTCCACCACCCTTTTTTTTTTTTTTAAAAAAAAGCAGTTGCAAAGATAAGATACCTGAAATGCATCTTGTCCCACCCCCCCGAATACATCCCATTATCTGCTACACAACTGAACAGCAGAGAAACCGCATAGCATCATTTTGATAGAACCTGGAGAACTTGGTCTCAATTCTAATTACCAAAACACAGCAGCATTTGCATGCAGCCCATAACAGATGAGATCTGAGTTTCCCAAATTCAGCTCTGAAACCCTTGTATGTAGCTGAGCTTTACTGCTCCAAATGTTGAATTAATACAAATGGAAAATACATACATTTTTAAAGATGATTAATATATTTTGGGGGGGGCCTTTGAAGAAGAGAAAGGTCAAACCCAGGCATTCTCCCACAGAGGGATGTGGGAAACCCTTCTCTCCCCCTCTGCCTACTCCAAATCCATCCCTACTACCCTGGCCTCTCTGTGCAACTCTTAAACTGCCACATCCTCCCAGCATCACCCATCATCATGCCTCTGCACCTCTCAACTAACACAGACTTTTCTTCCTCTGCAGACAACCCTCAAAGACAAAAAACCCAAGGAACCAGCCAGAATAGCCTTCTCTGCTTGTTGTACCTGCCCAAATGTTGTGTAAACAAACACGGGGATCTCTGCCACGGTCATCGCCAAGGCCTGGATGATGGACATTCCCTCAGTCCTTCTAAATGCCATGGCTGAACGAGGACCTCAGCACCTCCAGGAGCCACAGAGGGGAAGGGTACTTGCAGATGCTGCGTGAGCCATTCACAAGGAAATCCAGCTTTCCTCTGTCATCGGGCTCAGAGTCCTGGGGTCAACCTTCATCCAGCAATCCTCCTGAAGGGAGAGGAAAAAAATCAGGTGAGTGAAGGGAACACACAGCTTGCACCTCCGTTTATTGCGCTTCATGAACAGCATACCAGCTCACTCAGAGCAGCAATGCCACTAGAGCTGAACAGGAGATTTAAACCATCTTGTCACCAACAGCAGCGATTTTTGCTTCTACTAAGCATGGGTCAGGTTCCCAAACTGCTCTACAGCAGCAGCTGCATCTTTGCGCTCAATAGCTGCAGCTATGCCAGAGATTTCCACATGCACCAGAATTGGCTGCACATGGTTGGAGGGACTTTTTGGCAGTCCCCGTGCAAAAAAATATACATACATATATAAATAAATAGAATCATTATTCCAAATAACTACATGTACACCTTAATTGGTAAAACTGCTCCCTCTCGATTTTCTGTGACTGCATCAAAGCCCTGCTCAAGAGCCACCAACCAAATGCTCTGGCCACAGCAGGCTCTGGTGTCTTCCCGCACTGACAAGCTAAACCCATCCCGTGTTTTAAAGCCACGTGATAACTCCCTGCGTCTACCTGACTGCGTCGCTCACAGCGACCTTGCACCCCACAGCCCCCGGGGCTGGCACGACCCCGTTCAGGAGCCACATTCGGCAATGGTCTCAAGGCAGCCGGCACCCGCAGGGAGCAGACACGTATGACGAGCTTGCAGAACAAAGTTAAATGCAATATTTTTGCTAGAGATGAGTAAAGTGCAAGAAATTTTGGGGACAGCATCCAGCCTGTGGGTTACTACACCTGACTGGCTGGGGGGGCATGCAGTAAGATGCCAAGGAAATCACTTCCTGCAGGGGCACCTCGGCACAGCCCTGCCTGTCCTGGGCTCTCAGGGCAAAGCAGTGCTGGCACCCCAGGACACAGCGACATTAAAATCTCAAACAGTGCCCTGCTCCCCACTGGCCAGGCGTGACCCAGCCTGGAGGTTCCCCACGGGACACCCCAAACCAGCACTGCAGCAAGCTGGGGCCCTGCAAACAGGGCTCCCCGGGCTGTCTGCACCCCCAGAGCAACCCCCGTACCCCCTGCACTCATGTACCCCTGGGCACCCCCCATGCCCGTTGCACCCCTCAAGCCCCTCGGGTGCCTAGGGCATCCCTCGGGCCCCTGCCACTCACGAACTCTCGGGTCCCTCCTACAGCTCAGGGATCCCCAAGCCGCCTGCACCCCGGGCATCCCCCGCACCTATGCATCCCTGGGGTCCCTATATCCAGTGTGCCCCCCCCCGACCCCTAGGCCCGGTTCCA